>HG995396.1:230000-250000 GCA_905333075.3 Atethmia centrago | reverse complement strand
CGTAAGCTAGTGAAAACCAGATTCAATAATGTCTAAAAATGGCAAGTCATCCGACAAACAAAGCGACGATAGCAGGTCGCATTCCAAAGAAAGGACATTTATACCTTCCGACATTTGTCGTGTCGGGGTACGACTTCCGCCGTTCTGGCCAGAGGAACCTGCAGTCTGGTTTGCGCAAATAGAAGGAAGTTTCGCACTCTCGGGCGTCAAAGATGATGACACCAAATATTAATATTAACAATTACGTCAGTGCCCAACTCGAAAACCGTTACGCCGCAGAGGTGAAAGACATTTTAATTAATCCTCCAGCTAGTGGAAAATATGAAAAGTTAAAAAGCGAGTTAATTAAAAGGTTATCTGCGTCGCGTGAAAAAGAACTAACCCAGTTGCTGATGCATGAGGAATTGGGAGACAGGCGACCATCCGCGTTTCTTCGGCACCTGCAACATCTAGCGGGCCCAAGCATACCGGACGATTTTATAAAGACCGTGTGGACTAGCCGCTTACCGGGCAACATACAAATAGTCGTAGCATCGCAGCCAGAGTCGTCACTTTCAGCACTCGCAGACCTGGCTGATAAAGTACACGATCTCGTACCACCCGCGCCACAAGTGGCCGCCACGGACGCAATTCCTAATACAATGATCGAGAAATTGTCAAGAGAGATTGCAGAGCTCAGTCGTCAAGTGCAGGCCCTCTCAACAAGAGATTCTAGATCCAGGTCAAGGAGTATAAGTCAACGGGGAAGAAGCAACACGCGTTCACAGTCAAATTATAGGAAGTACCCTACCTGTATTTTCCACCACAGATATGGAGACAAGGCACGTAAATGCTTGAAACCTTGTGATTATCAATCAGGGTCGGGAAAAGCCAAGGGCAATCATCAGTAGCGACACATGATTGCCATAGTCCTACTACTGGTCGCTTATTCATAACGGACAGAAGAACAAAAATGCAGTTTTTAGTCGATACTGGAAGTGACATCTGCGTTTTTCCCCGCTCCGCCCTGAAACAAAGGCGACCACGCACAACCGAACTCAACGTTTTCGCAGCGAACGGAACTCCAATCGCCATATACGGTGTCCAACAAATGGAACTTGACTTAGGTCTTCGCCGTGCATTCTCCTGGCAATTCATTATAGCTGACGTCACCAAGGCTATTATCGGAGTCGATTTTTTATCGTACTACGACTTAATCGTAGACTGTCGTAACAAACGCCTGATCGACAATAAGACCAGCCTGTCAGCAAGCGCAAATCCAGTTCCCGCATCTGATACCATAACTTCGGTCAAAACAATAACAGGTGAGTCTAAGTACTTGAACCTTCTTCGAGATTTTCCGGAAATCACTCGGCCAGCAGGTACTCATCGGGTCATACGTCACAATACGGTTCACCACATTAGAACAACCGCTGGACCGCCCGTATATTGCACTCCAAGAAAACTTGCCCCGGACAAACTCAAGATCGCAAAACAGGAGTTCGAAGAAATGCTGAGAATAGGGACAGCACGACCGTCAGAGAGCCCATGGTCGTCACCCCTTCATCTCGCCGCAAAAAAGGACAACGGATGGCGGCCATGCGGCGATTACAGGATGTTGAACGCACGAACGATCCCCGACCGATACCCCATCCGGCACATCCAGGATTTCACTCAGAACATAGCTGGCTGCCAGATATTCTCAAAAATTGATTTAATAAAGGCGTATAACCAAATACCGGTTAACCCTGAGGATGTCCCCAAAACAGCCATAACCACGCCCTTTGGAATGTTCGAGTTCCCTTTTATGACGTTTGGTCTAAGCAACGCAGGACAAACGTTTCAAAGATTTGTGGACGAAATGACTCGTGACCTGGACTTTTGCTACACGTACTTAGACGATTTCCTGATATCCTCCCCCGACGAAGAGACCCATTACCGTCACTTACGCTTGCTCTTCGAACGATTGAAAGAATATGGAATGGTCATAAACACTTCAAAATGTGTTTTTGGGGCAGAAGAAGTAAATTTCCTCGGCTGTAGCGTATCCTGCGCAGGTATCAAACCACTGGATAGCAAGATCCAAGTCATAAAGGATTACCCCACCCCGAAAACCGTTCGAGAACTCAGGAGATTCCTAGGGATGATAAATTTCTATCGTCGTTTTATAAAAGACGCTGCCTCATCCCAAACGCCGTTGCATAGCCTACTTACCGGTTCTATAAAAGGCAATCATCCCATAAACGTCACCGGAGAAGCACTTCAAGCATTTGAAGACTGCAAGAAGAGTCTATGCCAATCAGCCCTCCTAGCACACCCAGACATGGACGCTAAACTAGCGGTAGTCACGGATGCATCAGACGTCGCAATCGGTGGAGTTCTACAGCAGCAGAAAGACGGGGAATGGCAACCTCTCGCTTTCTTTAGTCGTAAATTGAGTCCATCTCAAAAGAAATACTCGCCGTACGACCGAGAACTTCTCGCGATTTACGAATCTATAAAACATTTCAGACACCTGGTGGAAGCAAGGCACTTCACAGTATTTACAGACCACAAGCCAATCTGCTTCGCGTTCCAAAGTCACAAAGAAAAGTGTTCACCACGTCAGTTTCGGCATTTAGATTATATAGCTCAATTCACAACGGACATACAACACATATCGGGAAAAGATAACATAGTTGCCGATACTCTCTCAAGGATAGAGGAAGTAGTACAACCGGTCGAGTCAAAGAACTTGGCCATTTCACAGGGTAACGACCCAGAACTAAAGCAACTATTAGAAAGTGGAACTTCGCTAAAACTTGTTAAAGTAACTGTACCAGGAACAAAACTGGAACTTTACTGCGACGACAGCACGCCAAAACTACGACCTTATGTACCAAAACAGTTCAGAAGGCAAGTTTACGACAGTCTGCACTCGCTTAGCCATCCTGGCGCTAAAGCCTCCGCAAAATTAGTGGCTCAGCGTTATGTATGGCCAGGAGTAAATAGAGATTGCCGCGAATGGACCAAGCTCTGTCATGCATGTCAACGCTCAAAGGTCACTCGGCACGTAACTCCACCGATGGGCACCTTCAAGCTACCAAACGGCAGATTTACCTACGTGCACATCGATATCGTCGGACCATTACCCCTCTCGGATGGCTACCGTTATTGTCTCACCGCAGTGGATAGATTCACTCGATGGCCCGAGGCAATCCCCTTGCATGATATAACCGCTGAAACAGTCGCTAAAGCTCTCGTTTGTAACTGGATATCACGTTACGGCTGCCCTACAGAAGTCGTGACAGATCGCGGGAAGCAATTCGAATCCGCATTGCTGAAACAACTTTCAGAACTTGCCGGATTTCAACGCAACAGAACCACTGCATATCATCCTGCAAGCAACGGAATGGTAGAACGGATGCACAGACAACTTAAGGCAGCCATAATGTGCCATGGATGCCTACAATGGACGGAAAGCTTACCTCTAGTATTGCTAGGAATGAGAAGCGCCTTCAAAGAGGACATACAAGCGTCACCCGCCGAACTCCTCTACGGCGAACCCCTCAGACTGCCCGGAGAGTTTCTACAACCAATCACCGACCAGCATACAACCAGTGACCTAACCGAATACTTAGCACGACTGCGTTCCATTATGAACAATATCCGCCCTCAGCCAGCCGCAAGACACAGCAGACGTAACATCTTCGTGTACCGAGACTTACCTTCTGCTACTCACGTTTATGTCCGAGATGACACCGTGAGAAAATCCCTTCAGCCAGCGTACACTGGGCCATACCTAGTCCTGAAACAAGACACAAAAGTCTTCAAGCTGCTAGTTAAAGGAAAAGAACAGAGAGTATCGATAGAGAGGTTAAAACCAGCCTATTTACTTACCCCAGATACTCGTTCAGAGGCTCGTCCACTTGACGTCCACAGACAGACGGACAGACAGACGGACAGAGAGACGGATAGACAGACGGACAGCGAGACGGATAGACAGTCGGACAAATAGACAAACAGACAGACAGATAGACAGACGGACAGATAGACGGAGAGACAGACGGACAGACAGACGGACAGAGAGACGAACAGATAGACGGACAGACAGATGGACAGACAGACGGACAGACAGACGGATAGACAGAGGGACAGATAGACGGACAGAGAGTCGGTTATACACGGCCAGACAGACGGATAGACAGACTGACAGATAGACGGACAGATAGACGGACAGACAGACGGACAGACAGACGGACAGACAGGCGGACAGACAGACGGACAGACAGACGGACAGACAGACGGACAGACAAACGGATAGACAGACGGATAGATAGACGGACAGACAGACACACGAGTGATCCTATAAGGGTTCCGTTTATTCCTTTAGGAGTACCTAAGAAAACATGGTACAAAGTTAGCAAGTAGGCTAACATTACTGTAACGAGAACCGCTAATTGCTTCCTGTTTTAATTTTTTAATAGAAGAATCTTGTCATTTGGTTTTCGTTACATTAACGCTTACAAACTTTTAACTATTAGGATCCATAAGGTATTCGTTACATTTCCCGTAAAATTCCCCGTCTCCTGGGATATCTGTATCGGTTTTGTAATAATTTATCTAATTATGGACATTAAAAAAACATAGGTTTGATATACGTATATCAGTGTTAATACAAGTAATGACACGTCAGTGTTTAAAGGTTAAGCAACAAACAATTCTACTATTTAACGAGTTCTGAAAGCCCAGTTATCGAAACTGGCACAAACCATTTTCAAAAATCAGACAGACAGACAGACGGATAGATAGACGGACAGACAGACAGATAGACAGACGGACAGATAGACGGACAGAGAGACGGATAGACAGACGGACAGATAGACGGACAGAGAGACGGATAGACAGACGGACAGATAGACGGACAGACAGACACACGAGTGATCTATAAGGGTTCCGTTTATTCCTTTAGGAGTACCTAAGAAAACATGGTACAAAGTTAGCCAGTAGGCTAAGTTTACTGTTACGAGAACCGCTAATTGCTTCCTGTTTTAATTTAATTTTTTAATAGAAGAATCTTGTTATTTGGTTTTCGTTACATTAACGCTAACAAACTTTTACAGCGACGTCTGTCTGGACAGCGAGACGGATAGACAGACGGACAGATAGACGGACAGACAGACTGATAGACAGACGGACAGATAGACGGAGAGACAGACGGACAGATAGACGGATAGACAGACGGACAGAAAGACGGACAAACAGACGAATAGACAGACTGACAGACAGACGGATAGACAGACGGACAGATAGACGGACAGAGAGTAGGTTAGACACGGCCAGACAGACAGATAGACAGACGGACAGATAGACGGACAGATAGACGGACAGACAGACGGACAGATAGACGGACAGACAGACGGACAGACAGACGGACAGACAGACGGACAGACAGACGGACAGACAGACGGACAGACAGACGGACAGACAGACGGACAGACAAACGGATAGACAGACGGACAGATAGACGGACAGATAGACGGACAGACAGACACACGAGTGATCCTATAAGGGTTCCGTTTATTCCTTTAGGAGTCCCTAAGAAAACATAGTACAAAGTTAGCCAGTAGGCTAAATTTACTGTAACGAGAACCGCTAATTGCTTCCTGTTTTAATTTTTTAATAGAAGAATCTTGTCATTTGGTTTTCGTTACATTAACGCTGACAAACTTTTGACTATTAGGATCCATTAGGCATTCGTTACATTTCCCGTAAAATTCCCCGTCTCCTGAGATATCTGTATCGGTTTTGTAATAATTTATCTAATTATGGACATTAAAAAAACATAGGTTTGATATACGTATATCAGTGTTAATACAAGTAATGACACGTCAGTGTTTAAAGGTTAACCAACAAACAATTCTACTATTTAACATCTTCTGAAAGCCCAGTTATCGAAACTGGCACAAACTATTTTCAAAAATCAGACTGACAGACGGATAGACAGACAGACAGACAGACAGATTGAAAGACGGACGGATAGACGGACAGAGAGACGGATCGACAGAGGGACAGACAGACGGACAGAGAGACGGATAGACAGACGGAAAGAGAGACGGACAGATAGACGGACAGACAGACGGACAGACAGACGGACAGACAGACGGATAGACAGACGGACAGATAGATGGACAGAGAGACGGTTAGACACGTCCAGACAGACGGATAGACAGACGGACAGATAGACGGACAGACAGACGGAAAGACAGACGGACAGACAGACGGACAGACTGAAGGATAGACAGACGGACAGATAGACGGACAGATAGACGGACAGACAGACGGAGAGACAGACGGACAGATAGACGGAGAGACAGACGGACAGACAGACGGACAGACAGACGGACAGACAGACACACCAGTGATCCTATAAGGGTTCCGTTTATTCCTTTTAAGGTACGGAACCCTAAAAGAATCGCATAGTTGAGAAATAAGACTGTGACATATGGACAGGTGGACAGACAGGCAAACAAACAGACGGACAGAGGGACGGACAGACAGACGGTCCAACAGACGGACAGACAGACGGACAGACAGACGTACAGACAGACGGACAGACAGACGGATAGACAGACGGACAGATAGGCGGACAGACAGACGGACAGACAGACAGACACACGAGTGATCCTATAAGGGTTCCGTTTATTCATTTTCAGGTACGGAACCCTAAAAACATAGTTGAGAAATAAGACTGTGACATATGGACAGGTGGACAGACAGACGGACAAACAGACGGACAGAGAGACGGACAGACAGACGGACAGACAGACGGACAGACAGACGGACAGATAGACGGACAGACAGACACACAAGTGATCCTATAAGGGTTCCGTTTATTCCTTTAGGAGTACCTAAGAAAACATGGTACAAAGATAGCCAGTAGGCTAAATTTACTGTAACGAGAACCGCTATTTGCTTCCTGTTTTAATTTTTTAATAAAAGAATCTTGTCATTTGGTTTTCGTTACATTAACGCTGACAAACTTTTGACTATTAGGATCCATTAGGCATTCGTTACATTTCCCGTAAAATTCCCCGTCTCCTGAGATATCTGTATCGGTTTTGTAATAATTTATCTAATTATGGACATTAAAAAAACATAGGTTTGATATACGTATATCAGTGTTAATACAAGTAATGACACGTCAGTGTTTAAAAGTTAACCAACAAACAATTCTACTATTTAACGTCTTCTGAAAGCCCAGTTATCGAAACTGGCACAAACCATTTTCAAAAATCAGACTGACAGACGGATAGACAGATGGACAGACAGACGGACAGACAGATGGACAGACAGACGGACAGAGAGACGGATAGACAGACGGACAGAAAGACGGACAGATAGACGGACAGACAGACGGACAGACAGACGGACAGACAGACGGATAGACAGAAGGACAGATAGACGGACAAAGAGACGGTTAGACACGGCCAGACAGACGGATAGACAGACGGACAGATAGACCTACAGACAGACGGATAGACAGACAGACGGACAGACAGACGCACAGACAGATGGACAGACAGACGGACAGATAGACGGACAGATAGACGGACAGACAGACGGACAGATAGACGGACAGAGAGACGGTTAGACACGGACAGACAGACGGACAGAGAGACGGACAGGCTGACGGACAGAGAGACGGACAGACAGACGGACAGATAGACGGACAGATAGACGGACAGACAGACGGATAGATAGACGGACAGAGAGACGGTTAGACACGGACAGACAGACGGACAGAGAGACGGACAGGCAGACGGACAGACAGACGGACAGACAGACGGACAGACAGACGGACAGACAAACGGATAGACAGACGGATAGATAGACGGACAGACAGACACACGAGTGATCCTATAAGGGTTCCGTTTATTCCTTTAGGAGTACCTAAGAAAACATGGTACAAAGTTAGCAAGTAGGCTAACATTACTGTAACGAGAACCGCTAATTGCTTCCTGTTTTAATTTTTTAATAGAAGAATCTTGTCATTTGGTTTTCGTTACATTAACGCTTACAAACTTTTAACTATTAGGATCCATAAGGTATTCGTTACATTTCCCGTAAAATTCCCCGTCTCCTGGGATATCTGTATCGGTTTTGTAATAATTTATCTAATTATGGACATTAAAAAAACATAGGTTTGATATACGTATATCAGTGTTAATACAAGTAATGACACGTCAGTGTTTAAAGGTTAAGCAACAAACAATTCTACTATTTAACGAGTTCTGAAAGCCCAGTTATCGAAACTGGCACAAACCATTTTCAAAAATCAGACAGACAGACAGACGGATAGATAGACGGACAGACAGACAGATAGACAGACGGACAGATAGACGGACAGAGAGACGGATAGACAGACGGACAGATAGACGGACAGAGAGACGGATAGACAGACGGACAGATAGACGGACAGACAGACACACGAGTGATCTATAAGGGTTCCGTTTATTCCTTTAGGAGTACCTAAGAAAACATGGTACAAAGTTAGCCAGTAGGCTAAGTTTACTGTTACGAGAACCGCTAATTGCTTCCTGTTTTAATTTAATTTTTTAATAGAAGAATCTTGTTATTTGGTTTTCGTTACATTAACGCTAACAAACTTTTACAGCGACGTCTGTCTGGACAGCGAGACGGATAGACAGACGGACAGATAGACGGACAGACAGACTGATAGACAGACGGACAGATAGACGGAGAGACAGACGGACAGATAGACGGATAGACAGACGGACAGAAAGACGGACAAACAGACGAATAGACAGACTGACAGACAGACGGATAGACAGACGGACAGATAGACGGACAGAGAGTAGGTTAGACACGGCCAGACAGACAGATAGACAGACGGACAGATAGACGGACAGATAGACGGACAGACAGACGGACAGATAGACGGACAGACAGACGGACAGACAGACGGACAGACAGACGGACAGACAGACGGACAGACAGACGGACAGACAGACGGACAGACAGACGGACAGACAAACGGATAGACAGACGGACAGATAGACGGACAGATAGACGGACAGACAGACACACGAGTGATCCTATAAGGGTTCCGTTTATTCCTTTAGGAGTCCCTAAGAAAACATAGTACAAAGTTAGCCAGTAGGCTAAATTTACTGTAACGAGAACCGCTAATTGCTTCCTGTTTTAATTTTTTAATAGAAGAATCTTGTCATTTGGTTTTCGTTACATTAACGCTGACAAACTTTTGACTATTAGGATCCATTAGGCATTCGTTACATTTCCCGTAAAATTCCCCGTCTCCTGAGATATCTGTATCGGTTTTGTAATAATTTATCTAATTATGGACATTAAAAAAACATAGGTTTGATATACGTATATCAGTGTTAATACAAGTAATGACACGTCAGTGTTTAAAGGTTAACCAACAAACAATTCTACTATTTAACATCTTCTGAAAGCCCAGTTATCGAAACTGGCACAAACTATTTTCAAAAATCAGACTGACAGACGGATAGACAGACAGACAGACAGACAGATTGAAAGACGGACGGATAGACGGACAGAGAGACGGATCGACAGAGGGACAGACAGACGGACAGAGAGACGGATAGACAGACGGAAAGAGAGACGGACAGATAGACGGACAGACAGACGGACAGACAGACGGACAGACAGACGGATAGACAGACGGACAGATAGATGGACAGAGAGACGGTTAGACACGTCCAGACAGACGGATAGACAGACGGACAGATAGACGGACAGACAGACGGAAAGACAGACGGACAGACAGACGGACAGACTGAAGGATAGACAGACGGACAGATAGACGGACAGATAGACGGACAGACAGACGGAGAGACAGACGGACAGATAGACGGAGAGACAGACGGACAGACAGACGGACAGACAGACGGACAGACAGACACACCAGTGATCCTATAAGGGTTCCGTTTATTCCTTTTAAGGTACGGAACCCTAAAAGAATCGCATAGTTGAGAAATAAGACTGTGACATATGGACAGGTGGACAGACAGGCAAACAAACAGACGGACAGAGGGACGGACAGACAGACGGTCCAACAGACGGACAGACAGACGGACAGACAGACGTACAGACAGACGGACAGACAGACGGATAGACAGACGGACAGATAGGCGGACAGACAGACGGACAGACAGACAGACACACGAGTGATCCTATAAGGGTTCCGTTTATTCATTTTCAGGTACGGAACCCTAAAAACATAGTTGAGAAATAAGACTGTGACATATGGACAGGTGGACAGACAGACGGACAAACAGACGGACAGAGAGACGGACAGACAGACGGACAGACAGACGGACAGACAGACGGACAGATAGACGGACAGACAGACACACAAGTGATCCTATAAGGGTTCCGTTTATTCCTTTAGGAGTACCTAAGAAAACATGGTACAAAGATAGCCAGTAGGCTAAATTTACTGTAACGAGAACCGCTATTTGCTTCCTGTTTTAATTTTTTAATAAAAGAATCTTGTCATTTGGTTTTCGTTACATTAACGCTGACAAACTTTTGACTATTAGGATCCATTAGGCATTCGTTACATTTCCCGTAAAATTCCCCGTCTCCTGAGATATCTGTATCGGTTTTGTAATAATTTATCTAATTATGGACATTAAAAAAACATAGGTTTGATATACGTATATCAGTGTTAATACAAGTAATGACACGTCAGTGTTTAAAAGTTAACCAACAAACAATTCTACTATTTAACGTCTTCTGAAAGCCCAGTTATCGAAACTGGCACAAACCATTTTCAAAAATCAGACTGACAGACGGATAGACAGATGGACAGACAGACGGACAGACAGATGGACAGACAGACGGACAGAGAGACGGATAGACAGACGGACAGAAAGACGGACAGATAGACGGACAGACAGACGGACAGACAGACGGACAGACAGACGGATAGACAGAAGGACAGATAGACGGACAAAGAGACGGTTAGACACGGCCAGACAGACGGATAGACAGACGGACAGATAGACCTACAGACAGACGGATAGACAGACAGACGGACAGACAGACGCACAGACAGATGGACAGACAGACGGACAGATAGACGGACAGATAGACGGACAGACAGACGGACAGATAGACGGACAGAGAGACGGTTAGACACGGACAGACAGACGGACAGAGAGACGGACAGGCTGACGGACAGAGAGACGGACAGACAGACGGACAGATAGACGGACAGATAGACGGACAGACAGACGGATAGATAGACGGACAGAGAGACGGTTAGACACGGACAGACAGACGGACAGAGAGACGGACAGGCAGACGGACAGACAGACGGACAGACAGACGGACAGACAGACGGACAGACAGACGGACAGGCAGACGCACAGACAGATGGACAGACAGAAGGACAGACACACGGACAGACAGACGGACAGAGAGACGGATAGACAGACGGACAGCGAGACGGATAGACAGTCGGACAGATAGACAAACAGACAGACAGATAGACAGACGGACAGATTGACGGAGAGACAGACGGACAGACAGACGGACAGAGAGACGAACAGATAGACGGACAGACACATGGACAGACAGACGGACAGACAGACGGATAGACAGAGGGACAGATAGACGGACAGAGAGTCGGTTATACATGGCCAGACAGACGGATAGACAGACTGACAGATAGACGGACAGATAGACGGACAGACAGACGGACAGATAGACGGACAGACAGACGGACAGACAGACGGACAGACAGGCGGACAGACAGACGGACAGACAGACGGACAGACAGACGGACAGACAAACGTATAGACAGACGGATAGATAGACGGACAGACAGACACACGAGTGATCCTATAAGGGTTCCGTTTATTCCTTTAGGAGTACCTAAGAAAACATGGTACAAAGTTAGCAAGTAGGCTAACTTTACTGTAACGAGAACCGCTAATTGCTTCCTGTTTTAATTTTTTAATAGAAGAATCTTGTCATTTGGTTTTCGTTACATTAACGCTTACAAACTTTTAACTATTAGGATCCATAAGGTATTCGTTACATTTCCCGTAAAATTCCCCGTCTCCTGGGATATCTGTATCGGTTTTGTAATAATTTATCTAATTATGGACATTAAAAAAACATAGGTTTGATATACGTATATCAGTGTTAATACAAATAATGACACGTCAGTGTTTAAAGGTTAACCAACATACAATTCTACTATATAACGTCTTCTGAAAGCCCAGTTATCGAAACTGGCACAAACCATTTTCAAAAATCAGACTGACAGACGGATAGACAGACGGACAGACAGACAGATAGAAAGACGGACGGATAGACGGACAGAGAGACGTATAGACAGAGGGACAGACAGACGGACAGACAGACGGACAGACAGACGCACAGACAGATGGACAGACAGACGGACATACAGATGGACAGACAGACGGACAGAGAGACGGATAGACAGACGGACAGAGAGACGGACAGATAGACGGACAGACAGACGGACAGACAGACGGACAGACAGACGGATAGACAGACGGACAGATAGACGGACAGAGAGACGGTTAGACACGGCCAGACAAACGGATAGACAGACGGACAGATAGACGGACAGATAGACGGACAGACAGACGTACAGACAGACAGACAGACAAACGGACAGATAGAGAGACAGATAGACGGACAGACAGACGGACAGACAGATGGACAGACAGACGGACAGATAGACGGACAGATAGACGGACAGAGAGACGGACAGAAAGACGGACAGACAGACGGACAGACAGACGGACAGATAGACGGACAGACAGACACACGAGTGATCCTATAAGGGTTCCGTTTATTCCTTTAGGAGTACCTAAGAAAACATGGTACAAAGTTAGCAAGTAGGCTAACTTTACTGTAACGAGAACCGCTAATTGCTTCCTGTTTTAATTTTTTAATAGAAGAATCTTGTCATTTGGTTTTCGTTACATTAACGCTTACAAACTTTTAACTATTAGGATCCATAAGGTATTCGTTACATTTCCCGTAAAATTCCCCGTCTCCTGGGATATCTGTGTCGGTTTTGTAATAATTTATCTAATTATGGACATTAAAAAAACATAGGTTTGATATACGTATATCAGTGTTAATACAAATAATGACACGTCAGTGTTTAAAGGTTAACCAACATACAATTCTACTATATAACGTCTTCTGAAAGCCCAGTTATCGAAACTGCCACAAACCATTTTCAAAAATCAGACTGACAGACGGATAGACAGACGGACAGACAGACAGATAGAAAGACGGACGGATAGACGGACAGAGAGACGTATAGACAGAGGGACAGACAGACGGACAGACAGACGGACAGACAGACGCACAGACAGATGGACAGACAGACGGACATACAGATGGACAGACAGACGGACAGAGAGACGGATAGACAGACGGACAGAGAGACGGACAGATAGACGGACAGACAGACGGACAGACAGACGGACAGACAGACGGATAGACAGACGTACAGATAGACGGACAGAGAGACGGTTAGACACGGCCAGACAAACGGATAGACAGACGGACAGATAGACGGACAGATAGACGGACAGACAGACGTACAGACAGACAGACAGACAAACGGACAGATAGAGAGACAGATAGACGGACAGACAGACGGACAGACAGATGGACAGACAGACGGACAGATAGACGGACAGATAGACGGACAGAGAGACGGACAGAAAGACGGACAGACAGACGGACAGACAGACGGACAGATAGACGGACAGACAGACACACGAGTGATCCTATAAGGGTTCCGTTTATTCCTTTAGGAGTCCCTAAGAAAACATAGTACAAAGTTAGCCAGTAGGCTAAATTTACTGTAACGAGAACCGCTAATTGCTTCCTGTTTTAATTTTTTAATAGAAGAATCTTGTCATTTGGTTTTCGTTACATTAACACTGACAAACTTTTGACTATTAGGATCCATTAGGCATTCGTTACATTTCCCGTAAAATTCCCCGTCTCCTGAGATATCTGTATCGGTTTTGTAATAATTTATCTAATTATGGACATTAAAAAAACATAGGTTTGATATACGTATATCAGTGTTAATACAAGTAATGACACGTCAGTGTTTAAAGGTTAACCAACAAACAATTCTACTATTTAACATCTTCTGAAAGCCCAGTTATCGAAACTGGCACAAACTATTTTCAAAAATCAGACTGACAGACGGATAGACAGACGGACAGACAGACAGATTGAAAGACGGACGGATAGACGGACAGAGAGACGGATAGACAGAGGGACAGACAGACGGACAGACAGACGGACAGACAGACGCAAAGACAGATGGACAGACAGACGGACAGACAGATGGACAGACAGACGGACAGAGAGACGGATAGACAGACGGAAAGAGAGACGGACAGATAGACGGACAGACAGACGGACAGACAGACGGACAGACAGACGGATAGAAAGACGGACAGATAGATGGACAGAGAGACGGTTAGACACGTCCAGACAGACGGATAGACAGACGGACAGATAGACGGACAGACAGACGGAAAGACAGACGGACAGACAGACGGACAGACTGAAGGATAGACAGACGGACAGATAGACGGACAGATAGACGGACAGACAGACGGAGAGACAGACGGACAGATAGACGGAGAGACAGACGGACAGAGAGACGGACAGATAGACGGACAGACAGACGGACAGACAGACGGACAGACAGACGGATAGACAGACGTACAGATAGACGGACAGAGAGACGGTTAGACACGGCCAGACAAACGGATAGACAGACGGACAGATAGACGGACAGATAGACGGACAGACAGACGTACAGACAGACAGACAGACAAACGGACAGATAGAGAGACAGATAGACGGACAGACAGACGGACAGACAGATGGACAGACAGACGGACAGATAGACGGACAGATAGACGGACAGAGAGACGGACAGAAAGACGGACAGACAGACGGACAGACAGACGGACAGATAGACGGACAGACAGACACACGAGTGATCCTATAAGGGTTCCGTTTATTCCTTTAGGAGTACCTAAGAAAACATGGTACAAAGTTAGCAAGTAGGCTAACTTTACTGTAACGAGAACCGCTAATTGCTTCCTGTTTTAATTTTTTAATAGAAGAATCTTGTCATTTGGTTTTCGTTACATTAACGCTTACAAACTTTTAACTATTAGGATCCATAAGGTATTCGTTACATTTCCCGTAAAATTCCCCGTCTCCTGGGATATCTGTGTCGGTTTTGTAATAATTTATCTAATTATGGACATTAAAAAAACATAGGTTTGATATACGTATATCAGTGTTAATACAAATAATGACACGTCAGTGTTTAAAGGTTAACCAACATACAATTCTACTATATAACGTCTTCTGAAAGCCCAGTTATCGAAACTGCCACAAACCATTTTCAAAAATCAGACTGACAGACGGATAGACAGACGGACAGACAGACAGATAGAAAGACGGACGGATAGACGGACAGAGAGACGTATAGACAGAGGGACAGACAGACGGACAGACAGACGGACAGACAGACGGACAGACAGACGGACAGACAGACGGATAGACAGATGGACAGACAGACGGACAGAGAGACGGATAGACAGACGGACAGAGAGACGGACAGATAGACGGACAGACAGACGGACAGACAGACGGACAGACAGACGGATAGACAGACGGACAGATAGACGGACAGAGAGACGGTTAGACACGGCCAGACAAACGGATAGACAGACGGACAGATAGACGGACAGATAGACGGACAGACAGACGTACAGACAGACAGACAGACAAACGGACAGATAGAGAGACAGATAGACGGACAGACAGACGGACAGACAGACGGACAGACAGACGGACAGACAGACGGACAGATAGACGGACAGAGAGACGGACAGAAAGACGGACAGACAGACGGACAGACAGACGGACAGATAGACGGACAGACAGACACACGAGTGATCCTATAAGGGTTCCGTTTATTCCTTTAGGAGTCCCTAAGAAAACATAGTACAAAGTTAGCCAGTAGGCTAAATTTACTGTAACGAGAACCGCTAATTGCTTCCTGTTTTAATTTTTTAATAGAAGAATCTTGTCATTTGGTTTTCGTTACATTAACACTGACAAACTTTTGACTATTAGGATCCATTAGGCATTCGTTACATTTCCCGTAAAATTCCCCGTCTCCTGAGATATCTGTATCGGTTTTGTAATAATTTATCTAATTATGGACATTAAAAAAACATAGGTTTGATATACGTATATCAGTGTTAATACAAGTAATGACACGTCAGTGTTTAAAGGTTAACCAACAAACAATTCTACTATTTAACATCTTCTGAAAGCCCAGTTATCGAAACTGGCACAAACTATTTTCAAAAATCAGACTGACAGACGGATAGACAGACGGACAGACAGACAGATTGAAAGACGGACGGATAGACGGACAGAGAGACGGATAGACAGAGGGACAGACAGACGGACAGACAGACGGACAGACAGACGCAAAGACAGATGGACAGACAGACGGACAGACAGATGGACAGACAGACGGACAGAGAGACGGATAGACAGACGGAAAGAGAGACGGACAGATAGACGGACAGACAGACGGACAGACAGACGGACAGACAGACGGATAGAAAGACGGACAGATAGATGGACAGAGAGACGGTTAGACACGTCCAGACAGACGGATAGACAGACGGACAGATAGACGGACAGACAGACGGAAAGACAGACGGACAGACAGACGGACAGACTGAAGGATAGACAGACGGACAGATAGACGGACAGATAGACGGACAGACAGACGGAGAGACAGACGGACAGATAGACGGAGAGACAGACGGACAGACAGACGGACAGACAGACGGACAGACAGACACACCAGTGATCCTATAAGGGTTCCGTTTATTCCTTTTAAGGTACGGAACCCTAAAAGAATCGCATAGTTGAGAAATAAGACTGTGACATATAGACAGGTGGACAGACAGGCAAACAAACAGACGGACAGAGGGACGGACAGACAGACGGTCCAACAGACGGACAGACAGACGGACAGACAGACGCACAGACAGACGGACAGACAGACGGTTAGACAGACGGACAGATAGGCGGACAGACAGACGGACAGACAGACAGACACACGAGTGATCCTATAAGGGTTCCGTTTATTCATTTTCAGGTACGGAACGCTAAAAACATAGTTGAGAAATAAGACTGTGACATATGGACAGGTGGACAGACAGACGGACAAACAGACGGACAGAGAGACGGACAGACAGACGGACAGACAGACGGACAGACAGACGGACAGATAGACGGACAGACAGACACACGAGTGATCCTATAAGGGTTCCGTTTATTCCTTTAGGAGTACCTAAGAAAACATGGTACAAAGTTACCCAGTAGGCTAAATTTACTGTAACGAGAACCGCTATTTGCTTCCTGTTTTAATTTTTTAATAAAAGAATCTTGTCATTTGGTTTTCGTTACATTAACGCTGACAAACTTTTGACTATTAGGATCCATTAGGCATTCGTTACATTTCCCGTAAAATTCCTCGTCTCCTGAGATATCTGTATCGGTTTTGTAATAATTTATCTAATTATGGACATTAAAAAAACATAGGTTTGATATACGTATATCAGTGTTAATACAAGTAATGACACGTCAGTGTTTAAAAGTTAACCAACAAACAATTCTACTATTTAACGTCTTCTGAAAGCCCAGTTATCGAAACTGGCACAAACCATTTTCAAAAATCAGACTGACAGACGGATAGACAGATGGACAGACAGACGGACAGACAGATGGACAGACAGACGGACAGAGAGACGGATAGACAGACGGACAGAGAGACGGACAGATAGACGGACAGACAGACGGACAGACAGACGGACAGACAGACGGATAGACAGAAGGACAGATAGACGGACAGAGAGACGGTTAGACACGGCCAGACAGACGGATAGACAGACGGACAGATAGACGTACAGACAGACGGATAGACAGACAGACGGAGAGACAGACGCACAGACAGATGGACAGACAGACGGACAGATAGACGGACAGATAGACGGACAGACAGACGGACAGATAGACGGACAGAGAGACGGTTAGACACGGACAGACAGACGGACAGAGAGACGGACAGGCAGACGGACAGACAGACGGACAGACAGACGGACAGATAGACGGACAGATAGACGGACAGACAGACGGATAGATAGACGGACAGCGAGACGGATAGACAGTCGGACAGATAGACAAACAGACAGACAGATAGACAGACGGACAGATAGACGGAGAGACAGACGGACAGACAGACGGACAGAGAGACGAACAGATAGACGGACAGACAGATGGACAGACAGACGGACAGACAGACGGATAGACAGAGGGACAGATAGACGGACAGACAGACGGACAGAGAGACGGATAGACAGACGGACAGCGAGACGGATAGACAGTCGGACAGATAGACAAACAGACAGACAGATAGAAAGACGGACAGATAGACGGAGAGACAGACGGACAGACAGACGGACAGAGAGACGAACAGATAGACGGACAGACAGATGGACAGACAGACGGACAGACAGACGGATAGACAGAGGGACAGATAGACGGACAGAGAGTCGGTTATACATGGCCAGACAGACGGATAGACAGACTGACAGATAGACGGACAGATAGACGGACAGACAGACGGACAGATAGACGGACAGACAGACGGACAGACAGACGGACAGACAGGCGGACAGACAGACGGACAGACAGACGGACAGACAGACGGACAGACAAACGGATAGACAGACGGATAGATAGACGGACAGACAGACACACGAGTGATCCTATAAGGGTTCCGTTTATTCCTTTAGGAGTACCTAAGAAAACATGGTACAAAGTTAGCAAGTAGGCTAACTTTACTGTAACGAGAACCGCTAATTGCTTCCTGTTTTAATTTTTTAATAGAAGAATCTTGTCATTTGGTTTTCGTTACATTATTGCTTACAAACTTTTAACTATTAGGATCCATAAGGTATTCGTTACATTTCCCGTAAAATTCCCCGTCTCCTGGGATATCTGTATCGGTTTTGTAATAATTTATCTAATTATGGACATTAAAAAAACATAGGTTTGATATACGTATATCAGTGTTAATGCAAATAATGACACGTCAGTGTTTAAAGGTTAACCAACAAACAATTCTACTATATAACGTCTTCTGAAAGCCCAGTTATCGAAACTGGCACAAACCATTTTCAAAAATCAGACTGATAGACGGATAGACAGACGGACAGACAGACAGATAGAAAGACGGACGGATAGACGGACAGAGAGACGTATAGACAGAGGGACAGACAGACGGACAGACAGACGGACAGACAGACGCACAGACAGATGGACAGACAGACGGACATACAGATGGACAGACAGACGGACAGAGAGACGGATAGACAGACGGACAGAGAGACGGACAGATAGACGGACAGACAGACGGACAGACAGACGGACAGACAGACGGATAGACAGACGTACAGATAGACGGACAGAGAGACGGTTAGACACGGCCAGACAAACGGATAGACAGACGGACAGATAGACGGACAGATAGACGGACAGACAGACGTACAGACAGACAGACAGACAAACGGACAGATAGACAGACAGATAGACGGACAGACAGACGGACAGACAGATGGACAGACAGACGGACAGATAGACGGACAGATAGACGGACAGAGAGACGGACAGACAGACGGACAGACAGACGGACAGACAGACGGACAGATAGACGGACAGACAGACACACGAGTGATCCTATAAGGGTTCCGTTTATTCCTTTAGGAGTCCCTAAGAAAACATAGTACAAAGTTAGCCAGTAGGCTAAATTTACTGTAACGAGAACCGCTAATTGCTTCCTGTTT
>HG995396.1:215000-217500 GCA_905333075.3 Atethmia centrago | reverse complement strand
GACAGATAGACGGACAGAGAGACGGACAGAGAGACGGTTAGACGCAGACAGACAGACGGATAGACAGACGAACATATAGACGGACAGATAGACGGACAGACAGACGGACAGATAGATGGACAGACAGACGTACAGACAGACGGACAAACAGACGGACAGAGAGACGGACAGACAGACGGACAGACAGACGTACAGAAGGACGGACAAACTAACGGACAGATAGACAGACAGATAGACGGACAGACAGACGGACAGACAGACGTACAGACAGACGGACAGACAGACGTACAGACAGACGGACAGATTGAGACACGAGTGAACCTACAAGGGTTCCGTTTATTCCTTTTAAGGAACATAAACCTAAAAAAATCGCATAGTTGAGAAATAAGTCTGTGACATATGGACAGGTGGACAGACAGGCGGACAAACAGACGGACAGAGAGACGGACATACAGACGGACAGACAGACGGACAAACAGACGGACAGACAGACGGATAGACAGACGGTTAGACAGACGGACAGATAGACGGACAGAGAGACGGTTAGACACGGGCAGACAGACGGATAGACAGACGGACAGATAGACGGACAGACAGACGGACAGACAGACGGACAGACAGACGGACAGACAGACGGACAAATAGAGACACGAGTGATCATACAAGGGTTCCGTTTATTCCGTTTAAGGTACGTAACCCTAAAAAAATCGCATAGTTGAGAAATAAGACTGTGACATATGGACAGTTGGACAGACAGACGGACAAACAGACGGACAGAGAGACGGACAGACAAACGTACATACAGACGGACAGACAGACGGATAGACAGACGGACAGATAGACGGACAGAGAGATGGTTAGACGCAGACAGACAGACGGATAGACAGACGGACAGATAGACGGACAGATAGACGGACAGACAGACGGACAGATAGACGGACAGACAGACGTACAGACAGACGGACAAACAAACGGACAGAGAGACGGACAGACAGACGGACAGACCGACGGATAGACAGACGGACAGATAGACGGACAGATAGACGGACAGACAGATGGACAGATAGACGGACAGACAGACAGACAGACAGACGGACAGGCAAACGGACAGATAGACAGACAGATAGACGGACAGACAGACGGGCAGATAGACAGACAGACAGACGGACAGATGAACGGACAGACAGTTGGACAGGCAGACGGATAGACAGACAGACAGACAGACGGACAGACAGACGGACAGATAGACGGACAGACAGACGGAGAGACAGACGGACAGATAGACGGACAGACAGACGTACAGACAGACGGACAAACAAACGGACAGAGAGACGGACAGACAGACGGACAGACAGACGGATAGACAGACGGACAGATAGACGGAGAGACAGACGGACAGATAGACGGAGAGACAGACGGACAGAGAGACGGACAGACAGACGGACAGACAGACGGACGAACAGACACACGAGTGATCCTATAAGGGTTCCGTTTATTCATTTTAAGGTACGGAACCCTAAAAACATAGTTGAGAAATAAGACTGTGACATATGGACAGGTGGACAGACAGACGGACAAACAGACGGACAGAGAGACGGACAGACAGACGGACAGACAGACGGACAAACAGACGGACAGACAGACGGATAGACAGACGGTTAGACAGACGGACAGATAGACGGACAGAGAGACGGTTAGACACGGGCAGACAGACGGATAGACAGACGGACAGATAGACGGACAGATAGACGGACAGACAGACGGACAGACAGACGGACAGACAGACGGACAAACAGAGACACGAGTGATCATACAAGGGTTCCGTTTATTCCGTTTAAGGTACGTAACCCTAAAAAAATCGCATAGTTGAGAAATAAGACTGTGACATATGGACAGGTGGACAGACAGACGGACAAACAGACGGACAGAGAGACGGACAGACAAACGTACATACAGACGGACAGACAGACGGATAGACAGACGGACAGATAGACGGACAGAGAGACGGACAGAGAGACGGTTAGACGCAGACAGACAGACGGATAGACAGACGAACATATAGACGGACAGATAGACGGACAGACAGACGGACAGATAGATGGACAGACAGACGTACAGACAGACGGACAAACAAACGGACAGAGACACGGACAGACAGACGGACAGACAGACGTACAGAAGGACAGACAAACTAACGGACAGATAGACAGACAGATAGACGGACAGACAGACGGACAGACAGACGTACAGACAGACGGACAGACAGACGTACAGACAGACGGACAGATTGAGACACGAGTGAACCTACAAGGGTTCCGTTTATTCCTTTTAAGGAACATAAACCTAAAAAAATCGCATAGTTGAGAAATAAGTCTGTGACATATGGACAGGTGGACAGACAGGCGGACAAACAGACGGACAGAGAGACGGACAGACAGACGGACAGACAGACGGACAAACAGACGGACAGACAGACGGATAGACAGACGGTTAGACAGAC
>HG995396.1:200000-210000 GCA_905333075.3 Atethmia centrago | reverse complement strand
ACAGACAGACGGACAGACAGACGGACAGACAGACGGACAGACAAACGGATAGACAGACGGATAGATAGACGGACAGACAGACACACGAGTGATCCTATAAGGGTTCCGTTTATTCCTTTAGGAGTACCTAAGAAAACATGGTACAAAGTTAGCAAGTAGGCTAACTTTACTGTAACGAGAACCGCTAATTGCTTCCTGTTTTAATTTTTTAATAGAAGAATCTTGTCATTTGGTTTTCGTTACATTAACGCTTACAAACTTTTAACTATTAGGATCCATAAGGTATTCGTTACATTTCCCGTAAAATTCCCCGTCTCCTGGGATATCTGTATCGGTTTTGTAATAATTTATCTAATTATGGACATTAAAAAAACATAGGTTTGATATACGAGTACGTATATCAGTGTTAATACAAGTAATGACACGTCAGTGTTTAAAGGTTAAGCAACAAACAATTCTACTATTTAACGATTTCTGAAAGCCCAGTTATCGAAACTGGCACAAACCATTTTCAAAAATCAGACAGACAGATAGACGGATAGACAGACGGACAGACAGACAGATAGACAGACGGACAGATAGACGGACAGAGAGACGGATAGACAGACGGACAGATAGACGGACAGACAGACGGACAGATAGACGGAGAGACAGACGGACAGACAGACGCACAGAGAGACGGATAGACAGACGGACAGATAGACGGACAGACAGACACACGAGTGATCTATTAGGTTTCCGTTTATTCCTTTAGGAGTACCTAAGAAAACATGGTACAAAGTTAGCCAGTAGGCTAACTTTACTGTAACGAGAACCGCTAATTGCTTCCTGTTTTAATTTAATTTTTTAATAGAAGAATCTTGTTATTTGGTTTTCGTTACATTAACGCTAACAAAATTTTATAGCGACGTCTGTCTGGACAGCGAGACGGATAGACAGACGGACAGATAGACGGACAGACAGACGGATAGACAGACGGACAGATAGACGGACAGACAGACGGACAGATAGACGGACAGACAGACGGACAGAGAGACGGACAGACAGACGGACAGACAGACGGACGAACAGACACACGAGTGATCCTATAAGGGTTCCGTTTATTCATTTTAAGGTACGGAACCCTAAAAACATAGTTGAGAAATAAGACTGTGACATATGGACAGGTGGACAGACAGACGGACGAACAGACGGACAGAGAGACGGACAGACAGACGGACAGACAGACGGACAAACAGACGGACAGACAGACGGATAGACAGACGGTTAGACAGACGGACAGATAGACGGACAGAGAGACGGTTAGACACGGACAGACAGACGGATAGACAGACGGACAGATAGACGGACAGATAGACGGACAGACAGACGGACAGACAGACGGACAGACAGACGGACAAACAGAGACACGAGTGATCATACAAGGGTTCCGTTTATTCCGTTTAAGGTACGTAACCCTAAAAAAATCGCATAGTTGAGAAATAAGACTGTGACATATGGACAGGTGGACAGACAGACGGACAAACAGACGGACAGAGAGACGGACAGACAAACGTACATACAGACGGACAGACAGACGGATAGACAGACGGACAGATAGACGGACAGAGAGACGGACAGAGAGACGGTTAGACGCAGACAGACAGACGGATAGACAGACGAACATATAGACGGACAGATAGACGGACAGACAGACGGACAGATAGATGGACAGACAGACGTACAGACAGACGGACAAACAAACGGACAGAGAGACGGACAGACAGACGGACAGACAGACGTACAGAAGGACGGACAAACTAACGGACAGATAGACAGACAGATAGACGGACAGACAGACGGACAGACAGACGTACAGACAGACGGACAGACAGACGTACAGACAGACGGACAGATTGAGACACGAGTGAACCTACAAGGGTTCCGTTTATTCCTTTTAAGGAACATAAACCTAAAAAAATCGCATAGTTGAGAAATAAGTCTGTGACATATGGACAGGTGGACAGACAGGCGGACAAACAGACGGACAGAGAGACGGACATACAGACGGACAGACAGACGGACAAACAGACGGACAGACAGACGGATAGACAGACGGTTAGACAGACGGACAGATAGACGGACAGAGAGACGGTTAGACACGGGCAGACAGACGGATAGACAGACGGACAGATAGACGGACAGACAGACGGACAGACAGACGGACAGACAGACGGACAGACAGACGGACAAATAGAGACACGAGTGATCATACAAGGGTTCCGTTTATTCCGTTTAAGGTACGTAACCCTAAAAAAATCGCATAGTTGAGAAATAAGACTGTGACATATGGACAGTTGGACAGACAGACGGACAAACAGACGGACAGAGAGACGGACAGACAAACGTACATACAGACGGACAGACAGACGGATAGACAGACGGACAGATAGACGGACAGAGAGATGGTTAGACGCAGACAGACAGACGGATAGACAGACGGACAGATAGACGGACAGACAGACGGACAGACAGACGGACAGATAGACGGACAGACAGACGTACAGACAGACGGACAAACAAACGGACAGAGAGACGGACAGACAGACGGACAGACCGACGGACAGACAGACGGACAGATAGACGGACAGATAGACGGACAGACAGATGGACAGATAGACGGACAGACAGACAGACAGACAGACGGACAGGCAAACGGACAGATAGACAGACAGATAGACGGACAGACAGACGGGCAGATAGACAGACAGACAGACGGACAGATGAACGGACAGACAGTTGGACAGACAGACGGATAGACAGACGGACAGACAGACGGACAGACAGACGGACAGATAGACGGACAGACAGACGGACAGACAGACGGACAGATAGACGGACAGACAGACGGACAGACAGACGGACAAACAAACGGACAGAGAGACGGACAGACAGACGGACAGACAGACGGATAGACAGACGGACAGATAGACGGACAGATAGACGGGCAGACAGATGGACAGATAGACGGACAGACAGACAGACAGACAGACGGACAGGCAAACGGACAGATAGACAGACAGATAGACGGACAGACAGACGGGCAGATAGACAGACAGACAGACGGACAGATGAACGGACAGACAGACGGACAGACAGACGGATAGACAGACGGACAGACAGACGGACAGACAGATAGACGGACAGACAGACGGAGAGACAGACGGACAGATAGACGGAGAGACAGACGGACAGACAGACGGACAGAGAGACGGACAGACAGACGGACAGACAGACGGACAGACAGACGCACAGACAGATGGACAGACAGACGGACAGACAGACGGACAGACAGACGGACAGAGAGGCGGATAGACAGACGGACAGTGAGACGGATAGACAGTCGGACAGATAGACGGACAGACAGACAGATAGACAGACGGACAGATAGACGGAGAGACAGACGGACAGACAGACGGACAGAGAGACGAACAGATAGACGGACAGACAGACGGACAGACAGACGGACAGTAAGACGGATAGACAGACGGACAGATAGACGGACAGAGAGTCGGTTATACACGGCCAGACAGACGGATAGACAGACGGACAGATAGACGGACAGATAGACGGACAAACAGACGGACAGATAGACGGACAGACAGACGGACAGACAGACGGACAGACGGACGGACAGACAGACGGACAGACAGACGGACAGACAGACGGACAGACAAACGGATAGACAGACGGATAGATAGACGGACAGACAGACACACGAGTGATCCTATAAGGGTTCCGTTTATTCCTTTAGGAGTACCTAAGAAAACATGGTACAAAGTTAGCAAGTAGGCTAACTTTACTGTAACGAGAACCGCTAATTGCTTCCTGTTTTAATTTTTTAATAGAAGAATCTTGTCATTTGGTTTTCGTTACATTAACGCTTACAAACTTTTAACTATTAGGATCCATAAGGTATTCGTTACATTTCCCGTAAAATTCCCCGTCTCCTGGGATATCTGTATCGGTTTTGTAATAATTTATCTAATTATGGCCATTAAAAAAACATAGGTTTGATATACGTATATCAGTGTTAATACAAGTAATGACACGTCAGTGTTTAAAGGTTAAGCAACAAACAATTCTACTATTTAACGATTTCTGAAAGCCCAGTTATCGAAACTGGCACAAACCATTTTCAAAAATCAGACAGACAGATAGACGGATAGACAGACGGACAGACAGACAGATAGACAGACGGACAGATAGACGGACAGAGAGACGGATAGACAGACGGACAGATAGACGGACAGACAGACACACGAGTGATCTATTAGGTTTCCGTTTATTCCTTTAGGAGTACCTAAGAAAACATGGTACAAAGTTAGCCAGTAGGCTAACTTTACTGTAACGAGAACCGCTAATTGCTTCCTGTTTTAATTTAATTTTTTAATAGAAGAATCTTGTTATTTGGTTTTCGTTACATTAACGCTAACAAACTTTTATAGCGACGTCTGTCTGGACAGCGAGACGGATAGACAGACGGACAGATAGACGGACAGACAGACGGATAGACAGACGGACAGATAGACGGAGAGACAGACGGACAGATAGACGGAGAGACAGACGGACAGAGAGACGGACAGACAGACGGACAGACAGACGGACGAACAGACACACGAGTGATCCTATAAGGGTTCCGTTTATTCATTTTAAGGTACGGAACCCTAAAAACATAGTTGAGAAATAAGACTGTGACATATGGACAGGTGGACAGACAGACGGACAAACAGACGGACAGACAGACGGACAGACAGACGGACAAACAGACGGACAGACAGACGGATAGACAGACGGTTAGACAGACGGACAGATAGACGGACAGAGAGACGGTTAGACACGGGCAGACAGACGGATAGACAGACGGACAGATAGACGGACAGATAGACGGACAGACAGACGGACAGACAGACGGACAGACAGACGGACAAACAGAGACACGAGTGATCATACAAGGGTTCCGTTTATTCCATTTAAGGTACGTAACCCTAAAAAAATCGCATAGTTGAGAAATAAGACTGTGACATATGGACAGGTGGACAGACAGACGGACAAACAGACGGACAGAGAGACGGACAGACAAACGTACATACAGACGGACAGACAGACGGATAGACAGACGGACAGATAGACGGACAGAGAGACGGACAGAGAGACGGTTAGACGCAGACAGACAGACGGATAGACAGACGGACAGATAGACGGACAGATAGACGGACAGACAGACGGACAGATAGACGGACAGACAGACGTACAGACAGACGGACAGACAGACGGACAGACAGACGGACAGACAGACGGACAGACAGACGGACAGACAGACGGACAGACAGACGGACAGACAGATGGACAGACAGACGGACAGACAGACGGACAGACAGACGGACAGACAGATGGACAGACAGACGTACAGACGGACGGACAGACAGACGGACAGACAGACGGACAGACAGACGGACAGACAGACGGACAGACAGACGGACAGACAGATGGACAGACAGACGGACAGACAGACGGACAGACAGACGGACAGACAGATGGACAGACAGACGGTCAGACGGACGGACAGACAGACGGACAGACAGACGGACAGACAGACGGACAGACAGATGGACGGACAGACGGACAGACAGATGGACAGACAGACGGACAGACAGACAGACAGACGGACAGACAGACGGACAGACAGATGGACAGATAGACGGACAGACGGACGGACAGAGAGACGGACAGACAGACGGATAGACAGACGGACAGATAGTCGGACAGGCAGACGTACAGACAGACGGACAAACTAACGGACAGATAGACAGACAGATAGACGGACAGACAGACGGACAGACAGACGTACAGACAGACGGACAGACAGACGTACAGACAGACGGACAGACTGAGACACGAGTGATCCTACAAGGGTTCCGTTTATTCCTTTTAAGGTACATAACCCTAAAAAAATCGCATAGTTGAGAAATAAGTCTGTGACATATGGACAGGTGGACAGACAGGCGGACAAACAGACGGACAGAGAGACGGACAGACAGACGGTCCAACAGACGGACAGACAGACGGACAGACAGATGGAAAGACATACGGACAGACAGACGGATAGACAGTAGGACAGATAGACGGACAGAGAGACGGTTAGACACGGACAGACAGACGGATAGACAGACGGACAGATAGACGGACAGATAGACGGACAGACAGATGGACAGATAGACGGACAGACAGACGGACAGACAGACGGACAGGCAAACGGACAGATAGACAGACAAATAGACGGACAGACAGACGGGCAGATAGACGGACAGACAGACGGACAGATGAACGGACAGACAGACGGACAGACAGACGGATAGACAGACGGACAGACAGACGGACAGACAGACGGACAGATAGACGGACAGACAGACGGAGAGACAGACGGACAGATAGACGGAGAGACAGACGGACAGACAGACGGACAGAAAGACGGACAGACAGACGGACAGACAGACGGAAAGGCAGACGCACAGACAGATGGACAGACAGACGGACAGACAGACGGACAGACAGACGGACAGAGAGGCGGATAGACAGACGGACAGCGAGACGGATAGACAGTCGGACAGATAGACGGACAGACAGACAGATAGACAGACGGACAGATAGACGGAGAGACAGACGGACAGACAGACGGACAGAAAGACGGACAGACAGACGGACAGACAGACGGAAAGGCAGACGCACAGACAGATGGACAGACAGACGGACAGACAGACGGACAGACAGACGGACAGAGAGGCGGATAGACAGACGGACAGCGAGACGGATAGACAGTCGGACAGATAGACGGACAGACAGACGGAGAGACAGACGGACAGACGGACGGACAGACAGACGGACAGACAGACGGACAGACAGACGGACAGACAGACGGACAGACAGACGGACAGACAAACGGATAGACAGACGGATAGATAGACGGACAGACAGACACACGAGTGATCCTATAAGGGTTCCGTTTATTCCTTTAGGAGTACCTAAGAAAACATGGTACAAAGTTAGCAAGTAGGCTAACTTTACTGTAACGAGAACCGCTAATTGCTTCCTGTTTTAATTTTTTAATAGAAGAATCTTGTCATTTGGTTTTCGTTACATTAACGCTTACAAACTTTCAACTATTAGGATCCATAAGGTATTCGTTACATTTCCCGTAAAATTCCCCGTCTCCTGGGATATCTGTATCGGTTTTGTAATAATTTATCTAATTATGGACATTAAAAAAACATAGGTTTGATATACGTATATCAGTGTTAATACAAGTAATGACACGTCAGTGTTTAAAGGTTAAGCAACAAACAATTCTACTATTTAACGATTTCTGAAAGCCCAGTTATTGAAACTGGCACAAACCATTTTCAAAAATCAGACAGACAGATAGACGGATAGACAGACGGACAGATAGACGGACAGAGAGACGGATAGACAGACGGACAGATAGACGGACAGACAGACACACGAGTGATCTATAAGGTTTCCGTTTATTCCTTTAGGAGTACCTAAGAAAACATGGTACAAAGTTAGCCAGTAGGCTAACGAGAACAGCTAATTGCTTCCTGTTTTAATTTAATTTTTAAATAGAAGAATCTTGTTATTTGGTTTTCGTTACATTAACGCTAACAAACTTTTACAGTGACGTCTGTGTGGACAGCGAGACGGATAGACAGACGGACAGATAGACGGACAGACAGACGGATAGACAGACGGACAGATAGACGGAGAGACAGACGGACAGATAGACGGAGAGACAGACGGACAGACAGACGGACTGAGAGACGGACAGGACGGACAGAGAGACGGATATACAGACGGACAGATAGACGGACAGACAGACGAACAGACAGACGGACAGACAGATGGATAGACAGACGGACAGATAGACGGACAGAGAGTAGGTTAGACACGGCCAGACAGACAGATAGACAGACGGACAGATAGACGGACAGATAGACGGACAGACAGACGGACAGATAGACGGACAGACAGACGGACAGACAGACGGACAGACAGACGGACAGACAGACGGACAGACATACGGACAGACAGACGGACAGACAGACGGACAGACAGACGGACAGACAGACGGACAGACAGACATACGAGTGATCCTATAAGAGTTCCGTTTATTCCTTTAGGAGTACCTAAGAAAACATGGTACAAAGTTAGCAAGTAGGCTAACTTTACTGTAACAAGAACCGCTAATTGTTTCCTGTTTTAATTTTTTAATAGAAGAATCTTGTCATTTGGTTTTCGTTACATTAACGCTAACAAACTTATACAGCGACGTCTGTCTGGACAGCGAGACGGATAGACAGACGGACAGATAGACGGACAGACAGACGGATAGACAGACGGACAGATAGACGGAGAGACAGACGGACAGATAGACGGAGAGACAGACGGACAGACAGACGGACAGAGAGACGGACAGACAGACGGACAGACAGACGGACGAACAGACACACGAGTGATCCTATAAGGGTTCCGTTTATTCATTTTAAGGTACGGAACCCTAAAAACATAGTTGAGAAATAAGACTGTGACATATGGACAGGTGGACAGACAGACGGACAAACAGACGGACAGAGAGACGGACAGACAGACGGACAGACAGACGGACAAACAGACGGACAGACAGACGGATAGACAGACGGTTAGACAGACGGACAGATAGACGGACAGATAGTCGGACAGACAGACGTACAGACAGACGGACAAACTAACGGACAGATAGACAGACAGGTAGACGGACAGACAGACGGACAGACAGACGTTCAGACAGACGGACAGACAGACGTACAGACAGACGGACAGACTGAGACACGAGTGATCCTACAAGGGTTCCGTTTATTCCTTTTAAGGTACATAACCCTAAAAAAATCGCATAGTTGAGAAATAAGTCTGTGACATATGGACAGGTGGACAGACAGGCGGACAAACAGACGGACAGAGAGACGGACAGACAGACGGTCCAACAGACGGACAGACAGACGGACAGACAGATGGACAGACATACGGACAGACAGATGGATAGACAGAGGGACAGATAGACGGACAGAGAGACGGTTAGACACGGACAGACAGACGGATAGACAGACGGACAGATAGACGGACAGATAGACGGACAGACAGATGGACAGATAGACGGACAGACAGACGGACAGACAGACGGACAGGCAAACGGACAGATAGACAGACAAATAGACGGACAGACAGACGGGCAGATAGACGGACAGACAGACGGACAGATGAACGGACAGACAGACGGACAGACAGACACACGAGTGATCCTATAAGCGTTCCGTTTATTCATTTTAAGGTACGGAACCCTAAAAACATAGTTGAGAAATAAGACTGTGACATATGGACAGGTGGACAGACAGACGGACAAACAGACGGACAGAGAGACGGACAGACAGACGGACAGACAGACGGACAAACAGACGGACAGACAGACGGATAGACAGACGGTTAGACAGACGGACAGATAGACGGACAGAGAGACGGTTAGACACGGGCAGACAGACGGATAGACAGACGGACAGATAGACGGACAGATAGACGGCCAGACAGACGGACAGACAGACGGACAGACAGACGGACAAACAGAGACACGAGTGATCATACAAGGGTTCCGTTTATTCCGTTTAAGGTACGTAACCCTAAAAAAATCGCATAGTTGAGAAATAAGACTGTGACATATGGACAGGTGGACAGACAGACCGACAAACAGACGGACAGAGAGACGGACAGACAGACGTACATACAGACGGACAGACAGACGGATAGACAGACGGACAGATAGACGGACAGAGAGACGGACAGAGAGACGGTTAGACGCAGACAGACAGACGGATAGACAGACGGACAGATAGACGGACAGATAGACGGACAGACAGACGGACAGATAGACGGACAG
>HG995396.1:125000-197500 GCA_905333075.3 Atethmia centrago | reverse complement strand
AAGGGTTCCGTTTATTCATTTTAAGGTACGGAACCCTAAAAACATAGTTGAGAAATAAGACTGTGACATATGGACAGGTGGACAGACAGACGGACAACCAGATGGACAGAGAGACGGACAGACAGACGGACAGACAGACGGACAAACAGACGGACAGACAGACGGATAGACAGACGGACAGACAGACGGGTAGACAGACGGACAGATAGACGGACAGAGAGTAGGTTAGACACGGCCAGACAGACAGATAGACAGACGGACAGATAGACGGACAGATAGACGGACAGACAGACGAACAGACAGAAGGACAGACAGACGGATAGACAGACGGACAGATAGACGGACAGAGAGTAGGTTAGACACGGCCAGACAGACAGATAGACAGACGGACAGATAGACGGACAGATAGACGGACAGACAGACGAACAGACAGAAGGACAGACAGACGGATAGACAGACGGACAGATAGACGGACAGAGAGTAGGTTAGACACGGCCAGACAGACAGATAGACAGACGGACAGATAGACGGACAGATAGACGGACAGACAGACGGACAGATAGACGGACAGACAGACGGACAGACAGACGGACAGACAGACGGACAGACAGACGGACAGACAGACGGACAGATAGACGGACAGACAGACGAACAGACAGAAGGACAGACAGACGGATAGACAGACGGACAGATAGACGGACAGAGAGTAGGTTAGACACGGCCAGACAGACAGATAGACAGACGGACAGATAGACGGACAGATAGACGGACAGACAGACGGACAGATAGACGGACAGACAGACGGACAGACAGACGGACAGACAGACGGACAGACAGACGGACAGACAGACGGACAGACAGACGGACAGACAGACGGACAGACAGACACACGAGTGATCCTATAAGAGTTCCGTTAATTCCTTTAGGAGTACCTAAGAAAACATGGTACAAAGTTAGCAAGTAGGCTAACTTTACTGTTACGAGAACCGCTAATTGCTTCCTGTTTTAATTTTTTAATAGAAGAATCTTGTCATTTGGTTTTCGTTACATTAACGCTAACAAACTTTTACAGCGACGTCTGTCTGGACAGCGAGACGGATAGACAGACGGACAGATAGACGGACAGACAGACGGATAGACAGACGGACAGATAGACGGAGAGACAGACGGACAGATAGACTGAGAGACAGACGGACAGACAGACGGACAGAGAGACGGACAGACAGACGGACAGACAGACGGACGAACAGACACACGAGTGATCCTATAAGAGTTCCGTTAATTCCTTTAGGAGTACCTAAGAAAACATGGTACAAAGTTAGCCAGTAGGCTAACTTTACTGTAACGAGAACCGCTAATTGCTTCCTGTTTTAATTTAATTTTTAAATAGAAGAATCTTGTTATTTGGTTTTCGTTACATTAACGCTAACAAACTTTTACAGCGACGTCTGTCTGGACAGCGAGTCGGATAGACAGACGGACAGATAGACGGACAGAAAGACGGATAGACAGACGGACAGATAGACGGAGAGACAGATGGACAGATAGACGGAGAGACAGACGGACAGACAGACGGACAGAGAGACGGACAGACAGACGGACAGAGAGACGGATAGACAGACGGACAGATAGACGGACAGACAGACGAACAGACAGAAGGACAGACAAACGGATAGACAGACGGACAGATAGACGGACAGAGAGTAGGTAAGACACGGCCAGACAGACAGATAGACAGACGGACAGATAGACGGACAGATAGACGGACAGACAGACGGACAGATAGACGGACAGACAGACGGACAGACAGACGGACAGACAGACGGACGGACAGACAGACGGACAGACAGACGGACAGACAGACGGACAGACAGACGGACAGACAGACGGACAGACAGACGGAGAGACAGACACACGAGTGATCCTATAAGAGTTCCGTTAATACCTTTAGGAGTACCTAAGAAAACATGGTACAAAGTTAGCAAGTAGGCTAACTTTACTGTAACGAGAACCGCTAATTGCTTCCTGTTTTAATTTTTTAATAGAAGAATCTTGTCATTTGGTTTTCGTTACATTAACGCTAACAAACTTTTACAGCGACGTCTGTCTGGACAGCGAGACGGATAAGCAGACGGACAGATAGACGGACAGACAGACGGATAGACAGACGGACAGATAGACGGAGAGACAGACGGACAGATAGACTGAGAGACAGACGGACAGACAGACGGACAGAGAGACGGACAGACAGACGGACAGACAGACGGACGAACAGACACACGAGTGATCCTATAAGGGTTCCGTTTATTCATTTTAAGGTACGGAACCCTAAAAACATAGTTGAGAAATAAGACTGTGACATATGGACAGGTGGACAGACAGACGGACAACCAGACGGACAGAGAGACGGACAGACAGACGGACAGACAGACGGACAAACAGACGGACAGACAGACGGATAGACAGACGGACAGACAGACGGATAGACAGACGGACAGATAGACGGACAGAGAGTAGGTTAGACACGGCCAGACAGACAGATAGACAGACGGACAGATAGACGGACAGATAGACGGACAGACAGACGAACAGACAGAAGGACAGACAGACGGATAGACAGACGGACAGATAGACGGACAGAGAGTAGGTTAGACACGGCCAGACAGACAGATAGACAGACGGACAGATAGACGGACAGATAGACGGACAGACAGATGAACAGACAGAAGGACAGACAGACGGATAGACAGACGGACAGATAGACGGACAGAGAGTAGGTTAGACACGGCCAGACAGACAGATAGACAGACGGACAGATAGACGGACAGATAGACGGACAGACAGACGGACAGATAGACGGACAGACAGACGGACAGACAGACCGACAGACAGACGGACAGACAGACGGACAGACAGACGGACAGATAGACGGACAGACAGACGAACAGACAGAAGGACAGACAGACGGATAGACAGACGGACAGATAGACGGACAGAGAGTAGGTTAGACACGGCCAGACAGACAGATAGACAGACGGACAGATAGACGGACAGATAGACGGACAGACAGACGGACAGATAGACGGACAGACAGACGGACAGACAGACGGACAGACAGACGGACAGATAGACGGACAGACAGACGGACAGACAGACGGACAGACAGACGGACAGACAGACGGACAGACAGACACACGAGTGATCCTATAAGAGTTCCGTTAATTCCTTTAGGAGTACCTAAGAAAACATGGTACAAAGTTAGCAAGTAGGCTAACTTTACTGTTACGAGAACCGCTAATTGCTTCCACTTTTAATTTTTTAATAGAAGAATCTTGTCATTTGGTTTTCGTTACATTAACGCTAACAAACTTTTACAGCGACGTCTGTCTGGACAGCGAGACGGATAGACAGACGGACAGATAGACGGACAGACAGACGGATAGACAGACGGACAGATAGACGGAGAGACAGACGGACAGATAGACTGAGAGTCAGACGGACAGACAGACGGACAGAGAGACGGACAGACAGACGGACAGACAGACGGACGAACAGACACACGAGTGATCCTATAAGGGTTCCGTTTATTCATTTTAAGGTACGGAACCCTAAAAACATAGTTGAGAAATAAGACTGTGACATATGGACAGGTGGACAGACAGACGGACAAACAGACGGACAGAGAGACGGACAAACAGACGGACAGACAGACGGACAAACAGACGGACAGACAGACGGATAGACAGACGGACAGACAGACGGACAGAGAGACGGACAGACAGACGGACAGAGAGACGGATAGACAGACGGACAGATAGACGGACAGACAGACGAACAGACAGAAGGACAGACAGACGGATAGACAGACGGACAGATAGACGGACAGAGAGTAGGTTAGACACGGCCAGACAGACAGATAGACAGACGGACAGATAGACGGACAGATAGACGGACAGACAGACGGACAGATAGACGGACAGACAGACGGACAGACAGACGGACAGACAGACGGACAGACAGACGGACAAACAGACGTACAGACAGACGGACAGACAGACGGATAGACAGACGGACAGATAGACGGACACAGAGACGGACAGACAGACGTACAGACAGACGGACAGTCAGACGGATAGACAGACGGACAGATAGACGGACAGAGAGACGGACAGAGAGACGGTTAGACGCAGACAGACAGACAGATAGACAGACGGACCGATAGACGGACATATAGACGGACAGACAGACGGACAGATAGACGGACAGACAGACGTACAGACAGACGGACAGACAGACGGATAGACAGACGGACAGATAGACGGACAGAGAGATGGACAGGGAGACGGTTAGACGCAGACAGACAGACGGACAAACAGACGGACAGAGAGACGGACAGACAGACGTACAGACAGACGGACAGACAGACGGATAGACAGACGGACAGATAGACGGACAGAGAGACGGACAGAGAGACGGTTAGACGCAGACAGACAGGCGGATAGACAGACGGACAGATATACGGACAGATAGGTAGGCTAACTTTACTGTAACGAGAACCGCTAATTGCTTCCTGTTTTAATTTTTTAATAGAAGAATCTTGTCATTTGGTTTTCGTTACATTAACGCTTACAAACTTTTAACTATTAGGATCCATAAGGTATTCGTTACATTTCCCGTAAAATTCCCCGTCTCCTGGGATATCTGTATCGGTTTTGTAATAACTTATCTAATTATGGACATTAAAAAAACATAGGTTTGATATACGTATATCAGTGTTAATACAAGTAATGACACGTCAGTGTTTAAAGGTTAAGCAACAAACAATTCTACTATTTAACGAGTTCTGAAAGCCCAGTTATCGAAACAGGCACAAACCATTTTCAAAAATCAGACAGACAGATAGACGGATAGACAGACGGACAGACAGACAGATAGACAGACGGACAGATAGACGGACAGAGAGACGGATAGACAGACGGACAGATAGACGGACAGACAGACACACGAGTGATCTATTAGGTTTCCGTTTATTCCTTTAGGAGTACCTAAGAAAACATGGTACAAAGTTACCCAGTAAACTTACTTTACTGTAACGAGAACCGCTAATTGCTTCCTGTTTTAATTTAATTTTTTAATAGAAGAATCTTGTTATTTGGTTTTCGTTACATTAACGCTAACAAACTTTTATAGCGACGTCTGTCTGGACAGCGAGACGGATAGACAGACGGACAGATAGATGGACAGATAGACGGACAGACAGACGGACAGACAGACGGACGAACAGACACACGAGTGATCCTATAAGGGTTCCGTTTATTCATTTTAAGGTACGGAACCCTAAAAACATAGTTGAGAAATAAGACTGTGACATATGGACAGGTGGACAGACAGACGGACAAACAGACGGACAGAGAGACGGACAGACAGACGGACAGACAGACGGACAAACAGACGGACAGACAGACGGATAGACAGACGGTTAGACAGACGGACAGATAGACGGACAGATAGTCGGACAGACAGACGTACAGACAGACGGACAAACTAACGGACAGATAGACAGACAGATAGACGGACAGACAGACGGACAGACAGACGTACAGACAGACGGACAGACAGACGTACAGACAGACGGACAGACTGAGACACGAGTGATCCTACAAGGGTTCTATCTGTCCGTCTATCTGTCCGTCTGTCTATCCGTCTGTCTGTCCGTGTCTTACCGTCTCTCTGTCCGTCTATCTGTCCCTCTGTCTATCCGTCTGTCTGTCCGTATGTCTGTCCGTCTGTCTGTCCGTCTGTCTGTCCGTCTGTCTGTCCGTCTGTTGGACCGTCTGTCTGTCCGTCTCTCTGTCCGTCTGTTTGTCCACCTGTCTGTCCACCTGTCCATATGTCACAGTCTTATTTCTCAACTATGCGATTTTTTTAGGGTTATGTACCTTAAAAGGAATAAACGGAACCCTTGTAGGATCACTCGTGTCTCAGTCTGTCCGTCTGTCTGTACGTCTGTCTGTCCGTCTGTCTGTACGTCTGTCTGTCCGTCTTTCTGTCCGTCTATCTGTCTGTCTATCTGTCCGTTAGTTTGTCCGTCTGTCTGTACGTCTGTCTGTCCGTCTCTCTGTCCGTCTATCTGTCCGTCTGTCTATCCGTCTGTCTGTCCGTCTGTATGTACGTCTGTCTGTCCGTCTCTCTGTCCGTCTGTTTGTCCGTCTCTCTGTCCACCTGTCCATATGTCACAGTCTTATTTCTAAACTATGCGATTTTTTTAGGGTAACGTACCTTAAACGGAATAAACGGAACCCTTGTATGATCACTCGTGTCTCTGTTTGTCCGTCTGTCTGTCCGTCTGTCTGTCCGTCTGTCTGTCCGTCTATCTGTCCGTCTATCTGTCCGTCTGTCTATCCGTCTGTCTGCCCGTGTCTAACCATCTCTCTGTCCGTCTATCTGTCCGTCTGTCTAACCGTCTGTCTATCCGTCTGTCTGTCCGTCTGTTTGTCCGTCTGTCTGTCCGTCTGTCTGTCCATCTGTCTGTCCGTCTGTCTGTCCGTCTGTCTGTCCGTCTGTCTGTCCGTCTGTCTGTCCGTCTGTCTGTCCGTCTGTCTGTCCGTCTGTCTGTCCGTCTGTCTGTCCGTCTATCTGTCCGTCTGTCTCTCCGTCTGGCTGTCCGTATGTCTGTCCGTTTGTCTGTCCGTCTGTTGTACCGTCTGTCTGTCCGTCTCTCTGTCCGTCTGTTTGTCCGCCTGTCTGTCCACCTGTCCATATCTCACAGTCTTATTTCTCAACTATGCGATTTTTTTAGGGTTATGTACCTTAAAATGAATAAACGGAACCCTTGTAGGATCACTCGTGTGTCTGTCTGTCCATCTATCTATCCGTCTGTCTGTCCGTCTGTCTGTCCATCTGTCTGTCCGTCTGGCTGTCCGTATGTCTGTCCGTCTGTCTGTCCGTCTGTCTGTCCGTCTGTTGGACCGTCTGTCTGTCCGTCTCTCTGTCCGTCTGTTTGTCCGCCTGTCTGTCCACCTGTCCATATGTCACAGTCTTATTTCTCAACTATGCGATTTTTTTAGGGTTATGTAGCTTAAAAGGAATAAACGGAACCCTTGTAGGATCACTCGTGTCTCAGTCTGTCCATCTGTCTGTCCGTCTGTCTGTCCGTCTGTCTGTCCGTCTGTCTGTCCGTCTGTCTGCCCGTCTGTCTGCCCGTCTGTCTGTCCGTCTGTCTGTCCGTCTGTCTGTCCGTCTGTCTGTCCGTCTGTCTGTCCGTCTGTCTGTCCGTCTGTCTGTCCGTCTCTCTGTCCGTTTGTTTGTCCGTCTGTCTGTACGTCTGTCTGTCCGTCTATCTGTCGGTCTGTCTGTCCGTCTATCTGTCCGTCTATCTGTCCGTCTGTTTGTCCGTCTGTCTGTCTGCGTCTAACCGTCTCCCTGTCCGTCTCTCTGTCCGTCTATCTGTCCGTCTGTCTATCCGTCTGTCTGTCCGTCTGTCTGTACGTCTGTCTGTCCGTCTATCTGTCCGTCTGTCTGTCCGTCTATCTGTCCGTCTATCTGTGCGTCTGTCTATCCGTCTGTCTGTCTGCGTCTAACCGTCTATCTGTCCGTCTCTCTGTCCGTCTATCTGTCCGTCTGTCTATCCGTCTGTCTTTCCGTCTGTCTGTACGTCTGTCTGTCCGTCTCTCTGTCCGTCTATCTGTCCGTCTGTTTATCCGTCTGTCTGTCCGTCTGTCTGTACGTCTGTTTGTCCGTCTGTCTGTCCGTCTGTCTGTCCGTCTGTCTGTCCGTCTACCTGTCCGTCTATCTGTCCGTCTGTCTATCCGTCTGTCTGTCTGCGTCTAACCGTCTATCTGTCCGTCTCTCTGTCCGTCTATCTGTCCGTCTGTCTATCCGTCTGTCTTTCCGTCTGTCTGTACGTCTGTCTGTCCGTCTCTCTGTCCGTCTATCTGTCCGTCTGTCTATCCGTCTGTCTGTCCGTCTGTCTGTACGTCTGTTTGTCCGTCTGTCTGTCCGTATGTCTGTCCATCTGTCTGTCCGTCTGTCTGTCCGTCTGTTGGACCGTCTGTCTGTCCGTCTCTCTGTCCGTCTGTTTGTCCGCCTGTCTGTCCACCTGTCCATATGTCACAGTCTTATTTCTCAACTTTGTGATTTTTTTAGGGTTATGTACCTTAAAAGGAATAAACGGAACCCTTGTAGGATCACTCGTGTCTCAGTCTGTCCGTCTGTCTGTACGTCTGTCTGTCCGTCTGTCTGTACGTCTGTCTGTCCGTCTGTCTGTCCGTCTATCTGTCTGTGTATCTGTCCGTTAGTTTGTCCGTCTGTCTGTCCGTCTGTCTGTCCGTCTGTCTGTCCATCTGTCTGTCCGTCTGTCTGTCCGTCTGTCTGTCCGTCTCTCTGTCCATTTGTTTGTCCGTCTGTCTGTACGTCTGTCTGTCTGCGTCTAACCGTCTCTCTGTCCGTCTCTCTGTCCGTCTATCTGTCCGTCTGTCTATCCGTCTGTCTGTCCGTCTGTATGTACGTCTGTCTGTCCGTCTCTCTGTCCATCTGTTTGTCCGTCTCTCTGTCCACCTGTCCATATGTCACAGTCTTATTTCTCAACTATGCGATTTTTTTAGGGTTACGTACCTTAAACGGAATAAACGGAACCCTTGTATGATCACTCGTGTCTCTGTTTGTCCGTCTGTCTGTCCGTCTGTCTGTCCGTCTGTCTGTCCGTCTGTCTGTCCGTCTATCTGTCCGTCTATCTGTCCGTCTGTCTATCCGTCTGTCTGCCCGTGTCTAACCGTCTCTCTGTCCGTCTATCTGTCCGTCTGTCTAACCGTCTGTCTATCCGTCTGTCTGTCCGTCTGTTTGTCCGTCTGTCTGTCCGTCTGTCTGTCCGTCTCTCTGTTTTTTCCGTCTGTCTGTCCACCTGTCCATATGTCACAGTCTTATTTCTCAACTATGTTTTTAGGGTTCCGTACCTTAAAATGAATAAACGGAACCCTTTTAGGATCACTCGTGTGTCTGTTCGTCCGTCTGTCTGTCCGTCTGTCTGTCCGTCTCTCTGTCCGTCTGTCTCTCCGTCTATCTGTCCGTCTGTCTCTCCGTCTATCTGTCCGTCTGTCTGTCCGTCTATCTGTCCGTCTATCTGTCCGTCTGTCTATCCGTCTCGCTGTCCAGACAGACGTCGCTATAAAAGTTTGTTAGCGTTAATGTAACGAAAACCAAATAACAAGATTCTTCTATTAAAAAATTAAATTAAAACAGGAAGCAATTAGCGGTTCTCGTTACAGTAAAGTTAGTTTACTGGCTAACTTTGTACCATGTTTTCTTAGGTACTCCTAAAGGAATAAACGGAAACCTATTAGATCACTCGTGTGTCTGTCTGTCCGTCTATCTGTCCGTCTGTCTATCCGTCTCTCTGTCCGTCTATCTGTCCGTCTGTCTATCTGTCTGTCTGTCCGTCTGTCTATCCGTCTATCTGTCTGTCTGATTTTTGAAAATGGTTTGTGCCAGTTTCGATAACTGGGCTTTCAGAACTCGTTAAATAGTAGAATTGTTTGTTGCTTAACCTTTAAACACTGACGTGTCATTACTTGTATTAACACTGATATACGTATATCAAACCTATGTTTTTTTAATGTCCATAATTAGATAAATTATTACAAAACCGATACAGATATCCCAGGAGACGGGGAATTTTACGGGAAATGTAACGAATACCTTATGGATCCTAATAGTTAAAAGTTTGTAAGCGTTAATGTAACGAAAACCAAATGACAAGATTCTTCTATTAAAAAATCAAAACAGGAAGCAATTAGCGGTTCTCGTTACAGTAAAGTTAGCCTACCTATCTGTCCGTATATCTGTCCGTCTGTCTATCCGTCTGTCTGTCTGCGTCTAACCGTCTCTCTGTCCGTCTCTCTGTCCGTCTATCTGTCCGTCTGTCTATCCGTCTGTCTGTCCGTCTGTCTGTACGTCTGTCTGTCCGTCTCTCTGTCCGTCTGTTTGTCCGTCTGTCTGTCTGCGTCTAACCGTCTCCCTGTCCGTCTCTCTGTCCGTCTATCTGTCCGTCTGTCTATCCGTCTGTCTGTCCGTCTGTCTGTACGTCTGTCTGTCCGTCTATCTGTCCGTCTGTCTGTCCGTCTATCTGTCCGTCTATCTGTCCGTCTGTCTATCCGTCTGTCTGTCTGCGTCTAACCGTCTCTCTGTCCGTCTCTCTGTCCGTCTATCTGTCCGTCTGTCTATCCGTCTGTCTGTCCGTCTGTCTGTACGTCTGTCTGTCCTTCTCTGTGTCCGTCTATCTGTCCGTCTGTCTATCCGTCTCTCTGTCCGTCTCTCTGTCCGTCTATCTGTCCGTCTGTCTATCCGTCTGTCTGTCCGTCTGTCTGTACGTCTGTCTGTCCGTCTCTCTGTCCGTCTGTTTGTCCGTCTGTCTGTCTGCGTCTAACCGTCTCCCTGTCCGTCTCTCTGTCCGTCTATCTGTCCGTCTGTCTATCCGTCTGTCTGTCCGTCTGTCTGTCCGTCTGTCTGTCCGTCTATCTGTCCGTCTGTCTGTCCGTCTATCTGTCCGTCTATCTGTCCGTCTGTCTATCCGTCTGTCTGTCTGCGTCTAACCGTCTCTCTGTCCGTCTCTCTGTCCGTCTCTCTGTCCGTCTCTCTGTCCGTCTATCTGTCCGTCTGTCTATCCGTCTGTCTGTCCGTCTGTCTATACGTCTGTCTGTCCATCTCTTTGTCCGTCTGTTTGTCCGTCTGTCTGTCTGCGTCTAACCGTCTCCCTGTCCGTCTCTCTGTCCGTCTATCTGTCCGTCTGTCTATCCGTCTGTCTGTCCGTCTGTCTGTACGTGTGTCTGTCCGTCTATCTGTCCGTCTGTCTGTCCGTCTATCTGTCCGTCTATCTGTGCGTCTGTCTATCCGTCTGTCTGTCTGCGTCTAACCGTCTACCTGTCCGTCTCTCTGTCCGTCTATCTGTCCGTCTGTCTATCCGTCTGTCTTTCCGTCTGTCTGTACGTCTGTCTGTCCGTCTCTCTGTCCGTCTATCTGTCCGTCTGTCTATCCGTCTGTCTGTCCGTCTGTCTGTACGTCTGTCTGTCCGTCTGTCTGTCCGTCTGTCTGTCCGTCTGTCTGTCCGTCTACCTGTCCGTCTATCTGTCCGTCTGTCTATCCGTCTGTCTGTCTGCGTCTAACCGTCTATCTGTCCGTCTCTCTGTCCGTCTATCTGTCCGTCTGTCTATCCGTCTGTCTTTCCGTCTGTCTGTACGTCTGTCTGTCCGTCTCTCTGTCCGTCTATCTGTCCGTCTGTCTATCCGTCTCTCTGTCCGTCTGTCTGTACGTCTGTTTGTCCGTCTGTCTGTCCGTATGTCTGTCCATCTGTCTGTCCGTCTGTCTGTCCGTCTGTTGGACCGTCTGTCTGTCCGTCTCTCTGTCCGTCTGTTTGTCCGCCTGTCTGTCCACCTGTCCATATGTCACAGTCTTATTTCTCAACTATGCGATTTTTTTAGGGTTATGTACCTTAAAAGGAATAAACGGAACCCTTGTAGGATCACTCGTGTCTCAGTCTGTCCGTCTGTCTGTACGTCTGTCTGTCCGTCTGTCTGTACGTCTGTCTGTCCGTCTGTCTGTCCGTCTATCTGTCTGTCTATCTGTCCGTTAGTTTGTCCGTCTGTCTGTCCGTCTGTCTGTCCGTCTGTCTGTCCGTCTGTCTGTCCGTCTCTCTGTCCATTTGTTTGTCCGTCTGTCTGTACGTCTGTCTGTCTGCGTCTAACCGTCTCTCTGTCCGTCTCTCTGTCCGTCTATCTGTCCGTCTGTCTATCCGTCTGTCTGCCCGTGTCTAACCGTCTCTCTGTCCGTCTATCTGTCCGTCTGTCTAACCGTCTGTCTATCCGTCTGTCTGTCCGTCTGTTTGTCCGTCTGTCTGTCCGTCTGTCTGTCCGTCTCTCTGTTTGTCCGTCTGTCTGTCCACCTGTCCATATGTCACAGTCTTATTTCTCAACTATGTTTTTAGGGTTCCGTACCTTAAAATTAATAAACGGAACCCTTATAGGATCACTCGTGTGTCTGTTCGTCCGTCTGTCTGTCCGTCTGTCTGTCCGTCTCTCTGTCCGTCTGTCTCTCCGTCTATCTGTCCGTCTGTCTCTCCGTCTATCTGTCCGTCTGTCTGTCCGTCTATCTGTCCGTCTATCTGTCCGTCTGTCTATCCGTCTCGCTGTCCAGACAGACGTCGCTATAAAAGTTTGTTAGCGTTAATGTAACGAAAACCAAATAACAAGATTCTTCTATTAAAAAATTAAATTAAAACAGGAAGCAATTAGCGGTTCTCGTTACAGTAAAGTTAGTTTACTGGCTAACTTTGTACCATGTTTTCTTAGGTACTCCTAAAGGAATAAACGGAAACCTATTAGATCACTCGTGTGTCTGTCTGTCCGTCTATCTGTCCGTCTGTCTATCCGTCTCTCTGTCCGTCTATCTGTCCGTCTGTCACAGTCTTATTTCTCAACTATGTTTTTAGGGTTCCGTACCTTAAAATGAATAAACGGAACCCTTTTAGGATCACTCGTGTGTCTGTTCGTCCGTCTGTCTGTCCGTCTGTCTGTCCGTCTCTCTGTCCGTCTGTCTCTCCGTCTATCTGTCCGTCTGTCTCTCCGTCTATCTGTCCGTCTGTCTGTCCGTCTATCTGTCCGTCTATCTGTCCGTCTGTCTATCCGTCTCGCTGTCCAGACAGACGTCGCTATAAAAGTTTGTTAGCGTTAATGTAACGAAAACCAAATAACAAGATTCTTCTATTAAAAAATTAAATTAAAACAGGAAGCAATTAGCGGTTCTCGTTACAGTAAAGTTAGTTTACTGGCTAACTTTGTACCATGTTTTCTTAGGTACTCCTAAAGGAATAAACGGAAACCTATTAGATCACTCGTGTGTCTGTCTGTCCGTCTATCTGTCCGTCTGTCTATCCGTCTCTCTGTCCGTCTATCTGTCCGTCTGTCTATCTGTCTGTCTGTCCGTCTGTCTATCCGTCTATCTGTCTGTCTGATTTTTGAAAATGGTTTGTGCCAGTTTCGATAACTGGGCTTTCAGAACTCGTTAAATAGTAGAATTGTTTGTTGCTTAACCTTTAAACACTGACGTGTCATTACTTGTATTAACACTGATATACGTATATCAAACCTATGTTTTTTTAATGTCCATAATTAGATAAATTATTACAAAACCGATACAGATATCCCAGGAGACGGGGAATTTTACGGGAAATGTAACGAATACCTTATGGATCCTAATAGTTAAAAGTTTGTAAGCGTTAATGTAACGAAAACCAAATGACAAGATTCTTCTATTAAAAAATCAAAACAGGAAGCAATTAGCGGTTCTCGTTACAGTAAAGTTAGCCTACCTATCTGTCCGTATATCTGTCCGTCTGTCTATCCGCCTGTCTGTCTGCGTCTAACCGTCTCTCTGTCCGTCTCTCTGTCCGTCTATCTGTCCGTCTGTCTATCCGTCTGTCTGTCCGTCTGTCTGTACGTCTGTCTGTCCGTCTCTCTGTCCGTCTGTTTGTCCGTCTGTCTGTCTGCGTCTAACCGTCTCTCTGTCCGTCTCTCTGTCCGTCTATCTGTCCGTCTGTCTGTCCGTCTGTCTGTCCGTCTGTCTGTACGTCTGTCTGTCCGTCTATCTGTCCGTCTGTCTGTCCGTCTATCTGTCCGTCTATCTGTCCGTCTGTCTATCCGTCTGTCTGTCTGCGTCTAACCGTCTCTCTGTCCGTCTCTCTGTCCGTCTATCTGTCCGTCTGTCTATCCGTCTGTCTGTCCGTCTGTCTGTACGTCTGTCTGTCCTTCTCTGTGTCCGTCTATCTGTCCGTCTGTCTATCCGTCTCTCTGTCCGTCTCTCTGTCCGTCTATCTGTCCGTCTGTCTATCCGTCTGTCTGTCCGTCTGTCTGTACGTCTGTCTGTCCGTCTCTCTGTCCGTCTGTCTGTCCGTCTGTCTGTCTGCGTCTAACCGTCTCCCTGTCCGTCTCTCTGTCCGTCTATCTGTCCGTCTGTCTATCCGTCTGTCTGTCCGTCTGTCTGTACGTCTGTCTGTCCGTCTATCTGTCCGTCTGTCTGTCCGTCTATCTGTCCGTCTATCTGTCCGTCTGTCTATCCGTCTGTCTGTCTGCGTCTAACCGTCTCTCTGTCCGTCTCTCTGTCCGTCTCTCTGTCCGTCTCTCTGTCCGTCTATCTGTCCGTCTGTCTATCCGTCTGTCTGTCCGTCTGTCTATACGTCTGTCTGTCCATCTCTTTGTCCATCTGTTTGTCCGTCTGTCTGTCTGCGTCTAACCGTCTCCCTGTCCGTCTCTCTGTCCGTCTATCTGTCCGTCTGTCTATCCGTCTGTCTGTCCGTCTGTCTGTACGTGTGTCTGTCCGTCTATCTGTCCGTCTGTCTGTCCGTCTATCTGTCCGTCTATCTGTGCGTCTGTCTATCCGTCTGTCTGTCTGCGTCTAACCGTCTACCTGTCCGTCTCTCTGTCCGTCTATCTGTCCGTCTGTCTATCCGTCTGTCTTTCCGTCTGTCTGTCCGTCTGTCTGTCCGTCTCTCTGTCCGTCTATCTGTCCGTCTGTCTATCCGTCTGTCTGTCCGTCTGTCTGTACGTCTGTCTGTCCGTCTGTCTGTCCGTCTGTCTGTCCGTCTGTCTGTCCGTCTATCTGTCCGTCTATCTGTCCGTCTGTCTATCCGTCTGTCTGTCTGCGTCTAACCGTCTATCTGTCCGTCTCTCTGTCCGTCTATCTGTCCGTCTGTCTATCCGTCTGTCTTTCCGTCTGTCTGTACGTCTGTCTGTCCGTCTCTCTGTCCGTCTATCTGTCCGTCTGTCTATCCGTCTCTCTGTCCGTCTGTCTGTCCGTCTGTCTGTCCGTCTGTCTGTCCGTCTATCTGTCCATCTGTCTGTCCGTCTGTCTGTCCGTCTGTTGGACCGTCTGTCTGTCCGTCTCTCTGTCCGTCTGTTTGTCCGCCTGTCTGTCCACCTGTCCATATGTCACAGTCTTATTTCTCAACTATGCGATTTTTTTAGGGTTATGTACCTTAAAAGGAATAAACGGAACCCTTGTAGGATCACTCGTGTCTCAGTCTGTCCGTCTGTCTGTACGTCTGTCTGTCCGTCTGTCTGTACGTCTGTCTGTCCGTCTGTCTGTCCGTCTATCTGTCTGTCTATCTGTCCGTTAGTTTGTCCGTCTGTCTGTCCGTCTGTCTGTCCGTCTGTCTGTCCGTCTGTCTGTCCGTCTCTCTGTCCATTTGTTTGTCCGTCTGTCTGTACGTCTGTCTGTCTGCGTCTAACCGTCTCTCTGTCCGTCTCTCTGTCCGTCTATCTGTCCGTCTGTCTATCCGTCTGTCTGCCCGTGTCTAACCGTCTCTCTGTCCGTCTATCTGTCCGTCTGTCTAACCGTCTGTCTATCCGTCTGTCTGTCCGTCTGTTTGTCCGTCTGTCTGTCCGTCTGTCTGTCCGTCTCTCTGTTTGTCCGTCTGTCTGTCCACCTGTCCATATGTCACAGTCTTATTTCTCAACTATGTTTTTAGGGTTCCGTACCTTAAAATTAATAAACGGAACCCTTATAGGATCACTCGTGTGTCTGTTCGTCCGTCTGTCTGTCCGTCTGTCTGTCCGTCTGTCTGTCCGTCTGTCTGTCCGTCTATCTGTCCGTCTGTCTCTCCGTCTATCTGTCCGTCTGTCTGTCCGTCTATCTGTCCGTCTATCTGTCCGTCTGTCTATCCGTCTCGCTGTCCAGACAGACGTCGCTTTAAAAGTTTGTTAGCGTTAATGTAACGAAAACCAAATAACAAGATTCTTCTATTAAAAAATTAAATTAAAACAGGAAGCAATTAGCGGTTCTCGTTACAGTAAAGTTAGTTTACTGGCTAACTTTGTACCATGTTTTCTTAGGTACTCCTAAAGGAATAAACGGAAACCTATTAGATCACTCGTGTGTCTGTCTGTCCGTCTATCTGTCCGTCTGTCTATCCGTCTCTCTGTCCGTCTATCTGTCCGTCTGTCTATCTGTCTGTCTGTCCGTCTGTCTATCCGTCTATCTGTCTGTCTGATTTTTGAAAATGGTTTGTGCCAGTTTCGATAACTGGGCTTTCAGAACTCGTTAAATAGTAGAATTGTTTGTCGCTTAACCTTTAAACACTGACGTGTCATTACTTGTATTAACACTGATATACGTATATCAAACCTATGATTTTTTAATGTCCATAATTAGATAAATTATTACAAAACCGATACAGATATCCCAGGAGACGGGGAATTTTACGGGAAATGTAACGAATACCTTATGGATCCTAATAGTTAAAAGTTTGTAAGCGTTAATGTAACGAAAACCAAATGACAAGATTCTTCTATTAAAAAATTAAAACAGGAAGCAATTAGCGGTTCTCGTTACAGTAAAGTTAGCCTACCTATCTGTCCGTATATCTGTCCGTCTGTCTATCCGCCTGTCTGTCTGCGTCTAACCGTCTCTCTGTCCGTCTCTCTGTCCGTCTATCTGTCCGTCTGTCTATCCGTCTGTCTGTCCGTCTGTCTGTACGTCTGTCTGTCCGTCTCTCTGTCCGTCTGTTTGTCCGTCTGTCTGTCTGCGTCTAACCGTCTCCCTGTCCGTCTCTCTGTCCGTCTATCTGTCCGTCTGTCTATCCGTCTGTCTGTCCGTCTGTCTGTACGTCTGTCTGTCCGTCTATCTGTCCGTCTGTCTGTCCGTCTATCTGTCCGTCTATCTGTCCGTCTGTCTATCCGTCTGTCTGTCTGCGTCTAACCGTCTCTCTGTCCGTCTCTCTGTCCGTCTATCTGTCCATCTGTCTATCCGTCTGTCTGTCCGTCTGTCTGTACGTCTGTCTGTCCTTCTCTGTGTCCGTCTATCTGACCGTCTGTCTATCCGTCTGTCTGTCCGTCTGTCTGTACGTCTGTTTATCCGTCTGTCTGTCCGTCTGTCTGTCCGTCTGTCAGTCCGTCTATCTGTCCGTCTATCTGTCCGTCTGTCTATCCATCTGTCTGCCCGTGTCTAACCGTCTCTCTGTCCTTCTATATGTCCGTCTGTCTAACCGTCTGTCTATCCGTCTGTCTGTCCGTCTGTTTGTCCGTCTGTCTGTCCGTCTGTCTGTCCGTCTCTCTGTCCGTCTGTTTGTCCGTCTGTCTGTCCACCTGTCCATATGTCACAGTCTTATTTCTCAACTATGTTTTTAGGGTTCCGTACCTTAAAATGAATAAACGGAACCCTTATAGGATCACTCGTGTGTCTGTTCGTCCGTCTGTCTGTCCGTCTGTCTGTCCGTATCTCTGTCCGTCTGTCTGTCCGTCTGTCTCTCCGTCTATCTGTCCGTCTGTCTCTCCGTCTATCTGTCCGTCTGTCTGTACGTCTGTCTGTCCTTCTCTCTGTCCGTCTATCTGTCCGTCTGTCTATTCGTCTGTCTGTCCGTCTGTCTGTACGTCTGTTTGTCCGTCTGTCTGTCCGTCTGTCTGTCCGTCTGTCTGTCTGTCCGTCTGTCTGTCTGTCTATCTGTCCGTCTATCTGTCCGTCTGTCTATCCGTCTGTCTGCCCGTGTCTAACCGTCTCTCTGTCCGTCTATCTGTCCGTCTGTCTAACCGTCTGTCTATCCGTCTGTCTGTCCGTCTGTTTGTACGTCTGTCTGTCCGTCTGTCTGTCCGTCTCTCTGTCCGTCTGTTTGTCCGTCTGTCTGTCCACCTGTCCATATGTCACAGTCTTATTTCTCAACTATGTTTTTAGGGTTCCGTACCTTAAAATGAATAAACGGAACCCTTATAGGATCACTCGTGTGTCTGTTCGTCCGTCTGTCTGTCCGTCTGCCTGTCCGTCTCTCTGTCCGTCTGTCTGTCCGTCTGTCTCTCCGTCTATCTGTCCGTCTGTCTCTCCGTCTATCTGTCCGTCTGTCTATCCGTCTGTCTGTCCGTCTATCTGTCCGTCTGTCTATCCGTCTCGCTGTCCAGACAGACGTCGCTGTAAAAGTTGGTTAGCGTTAATGTAACGAAAACCAAATGACAAGATTCTTCTATTAAAAAATTAAAACAGGAAGCAATTAGCGGTTCTCGTTACAGTAAAGTTAGCCTACTTGCTAACTTTGTACCATGTTTTCTTAGGTACTCCTAAAGGAATTAACGGAACTCTTATAGGATCACTCGTGTGTCTGTCTCTCCGTCTGTCTGTCCGTCTGTCTGTCCGTCTGTCTGTCCGTCTGTCTGTCCGTCTGTCTGTCCGTCTGTCTGTCCGTCTATCTGTCCGTCTGTCTGTCCGTCTATCTGTCCGTCTATCTGTCCGTCTGTCTATCTGTCTGTCTGGCCGTGTCTAACCTACTCTCTGTCCGTCTATCTAACCGTCTGTCTATCCGTCTGTCTGTCTTTCTGTCTGTCCGTCTGTCTGTCCGTCTATCTGTCCGTCTATCTGTCCGTCTGTCTATCTGTCTGTCTGGCCGTGTCTAACCTACTCTCTGTCCGTCTATCTGTCCGTCTGTCTATCCGTCTGTCTGTCCTTCTGTCTGTTCGTCTGTCTGTCCGTCTATCTGTCCGTCTGTCTATCCGTCTCTCTGTCCGTCTGTCTGTCCGTCTATCTGTCCGTCTGTCTGTCCGTCTGTCTCTCCGTCTTTCTGTCCGTCTGTCTCTCCGTCTATCTGTCCGTCTGTCTATCCGTCTGTCTGTCCATCTATCTGTCCGTCTGTCTATCCGTCTCGCTGTCCGTCTATCTGTCCGTCTGTCTATCCGTCTCGCTGTGCACACAGACGTCGCTGTAAAAGTTTGTTAGCGTTAATGTAACGAAAACCAAATGACAAGATTCTTCTATTAAAAAATTAAAACAGGAAGCAATTAGCGGTTCTCGTTACAGTAAAGTTAGCCTACCTATCTGTCCGTATATCTGTCCGGCTGTCTATCCGCCTGTCTGTCTGCGTCTAACCGTCTCTCTGTCCGTCTCTCTGTCCGTCTATCTGTCCGTCTGTCTATCCGTCTGTCTGTCCGTCTGTCTGTACGTCTGTCTGTCCGTCTCTCTGTCCGTCTGTTTGTCCGTCTGTCTGTCTGCGTCTAACCGTCTCCCTGTCCGTCTCTCTGTCCGTCTATCTGTCCGTCTGTCTATCCGTCTGTCTGTCCGTCTGTCTGTACGTCTGTCTGTCCGTCTATCTGTCTTTCTGTCTGTCCGTCTATCTGTCCGTCTATCTGTCCGTCTGTCTATCCGTCTGTCTGTCTGCGTCTAACCGTCTCTCTGTCCGTCTCTCTGTCCGTCTATCTGTCCGTCTGTCTATCCGTCTGTCTGTCCGTCTGTCTGTACGTCTGTCTGTCCTTCTCTGTGTCCGTCTATCTGTCCGTCTGTCTATCCGTCTGTCTGTCCGTCTGTCTGTACGTCTGTTTATCCGTCTGTCTGTCCGTCTGTCTGTCCGTCTGTCTGTCCGTCTATCTGTCCGTCTATCTGTCCGTCTGTCTATCCATCTGTCTGCCCGTGTCTAACCGTCTCTCTGTCCTTCTATATGTCCGTCTGTCTAACCGTCTGTCTATCCGTCTGTCTGTCCGTCTGTTTGTCCGTCTGTCTGTCCGTCTGTCTGTCCGTCTCTCTGTCCGTCTGTTTGTCCGTCTGTCTGTCCACCTGTCCATATGTCACAGTCTTATTTCTCAACTATGTTATTAGGGTTCCGTACCTTAAAATGAATAAACGGAACCCTTATAGGATCACTCGTGTGTCTGTTCGTCCGTCTGTCTGTCCGTCTGTCTGTCCGTATCTCTGTCCGTCTGTCTGTCCGTCTGTCTCTCCGTCTATCTGTCCGTCTGTCTCTCCGTCTATCTGTCCGTCTGTCTGTACGTCTGTCTGTCCGTCTCTCTGTCCGTCTATCTGTCCGTCTGTCTATTCGTCTGTCTGTCCGTCTGTCTGTACGTCTGTTTGTCCGTCTGTCTGTCCGTCTGTCTGTCCGTCTGTCTGTCTGTCCGTCTGTCTGTCTGTCTATCTGTCCGTCTATCTGTCCGTCTGTCTATCCGTCTGTCTGCCCGTGTCTAACCGTCTCTCTGTCCGTCTATCTGTCCGTCTGTCTAACCGTCTGTCTATCCGTCTGTCTGTCCGTCTGTTTGTACGTCTGCCTGTCCGTCTGTCTGTCCGTCCCTCTGTCCGTCTGTTTGTCCGTCTGTCTGTCCACCTGTCCATATGTCACAGTCTTATTTCTCAACTATGTTTTTAGGGTTCCGTACCTTAAAATGAATAAACGGAACCCTTATAGGATCACTCGTGTGTCTGTTCGTCCGTCTGTCTGTCCGTCTGCCTGTCCGTCTCTCTGTCCGTCTGTCTGTCCGTCTGTCTCTCCGTCTATCTGTCCGTCTGTCTCTCCGTCTATCTGTCCAGACAGACGTCGCTGTAAAAGTTGGTTAGCGTTAATGTAACGAAAACCAAATGACAAGATTCTTCTATTAAAAAATTAAAACAGGAAGCAATTAGCGGTTATCGTTACAGTAAAGTTAGCCTACTTGCTAACTTTGTACCATGTTTTCTTAGGTACTCCTAAAGGAATTAACGGAACTCTTATAGGATCACTCGTGTGTCTGTCTCTCCGTCTGTCTGTCCGTCTGTCTGTCCGTCTGTCTGTCCGTCTGTCTGTCCGTCTGTCTGTCCGTCTGTCTGTCCGTCTGTCTGTCCGTCTATCTGTCCGTCTGTCTGTCCGTCTATCTGTCCGTCTATCTGTCCGTCTGTCTATCTGTCTGTCTGGCCGTGTCTAACCTACTCTCTGTCCGTCTATCTGTCCGTCTGTCTATCCGTCTGTCTGTCCTTCTGTCTGTTCGTCTGTCTGTCCGTCTATCTGTCCGTCTGTCTATCCGTCTCTCTGTCCGTCTGTCTGTCCGTCTCTCTGTCCGTCTGTCTGTCCGTCTGTCTCTCCGTCTTTCTGTCCGTCTGTCTCTCCGTCTATCTGTCCGTCTGTCTATCCGTCTGTCTGTCCATCTATCTGTCCGTCTGTCTATCCGTCTCGCTGTCCGTCTATCTGTCCGTCTGTCTATCCGTCTCGCTGTCCAGACAGACGTCGCTGTAAAAGTTTGTTAGCGTTAATGTAACGAAAACCAAATGACAAGATTCTTCTATTAAAAAATTAAAACAGGAAGCAATTAGCGGTTCTCGTTACAGTAAAGTTAGCCCACTTGCTAACTTTGTACCATGTTTTCTTAGGTACTCCTAAAGGAATTAACGGAACTCTTAAAGGATCACTCGTGTGTCTGTCTCTCCGTCTGTCTGTCCGTCTGTCTGTCTCTCCGTCTGTCTGTCCGTCTGTCTGTCCGTCTGTCTGTCTCTCCGTCTGTCTGTCCGTCTGTCTGTCCGTCTGTCTGTCCGTCTGTCTGTCCGTCTGTCTGTCCGTCTGTCTGTCCGTCTGTCTGTCCGTCTGTCTGTCCGTCTATCTGTCCGTCTGTCTGTCCGTCTTACTGTCCGTCTATCTGTCCGTCTATCTGTCCGTCTGTCTATCCGTCTGTCTGTCCGTCCGTCTGTACGTCTGTTTGTCCGTCTGTCTGTCCGTCTGTCTGTCCGTCTGTCTGTCCGTCTATCTGTCCGTCTATCTGTCCGTCTGTCTATCCGTCTGTCTGCCCGTGTCTAACCGTCTCTCTGTCCGTCTATCTGTCCGTCCGTCTAACCGTCTGTCTATCCGTCTGTCTGTCCGTCTGTTTGTCCGTCTGTCTGTCCGTCTGTCTGTCCGTCTCTCTGTCCGTCTGTTTGTCCGTCTGTCTGTCCACCTGTCCATATGTCACAGTCTTATTTCTCAACTATGTTTTTAGGGTTCCGTACCTTAAAATGAATAAATCTGTCTGTCTGGCCGTGTCTAGCCTACTCTCTATCCGTCTATCTGTCCGTCTGTCTATCCGTCTGTCTGTCCTTCTGTCTGTTCGTCTGTCTGTCCGTCTATCTGTCCGTCTGTCTATCCGTCTCTCTGTCCGTCTGTCTGTCCGTCTCTCTGTCCGTCTGTCTGTCCGTCTGTCTCTCCGTCTATCTGTCCGTCTGTCTCTCCATCTATCTGTCCGTCTGTCTATCCGTCTGTCTGTCCGTCTATCTGTCCGTCTTTCTATCCGTCTCGCTGTCCAGACAGACGTTGCTGTAAAAGTTTGTTAGCGTTAATGTAACGAAAACCAAATAACAAGATTCTTCTATTTAAAAATTAAATTAAAACAGGAAGCAATTAGCGGTTCTCGTTACAGTAAAGTTAGCCTACTGGCTAACTTTGTACCATGATTTCTTAGGTACTCCTAAAGGAATAAACGGAAGCCTTATAGATCACTCGTGTGTCTGTCTGTCCGTCTATCTGTCCGTCTGTCTATCCGTCTCTCTGTCCGTCTATCTGTCCGTCTGTCTATCCGTCTATCTGTCTGTCTGATTTGTGAAAATGGTTTGTGCCAGTTTCGATACCTGGGCTTTCAGAATTCGTTAAATAGTAGAATTGTTTGTTGCTTAACCTTTAAACACTGACGTGTCATTACTTGTATTAACACTGATATACGTATATCAAACCTATGTTTTTTTAATGTCCATAATTAGATAAATTATTACAAAACCGACACAGATATCCCAGGAGACGGGGAATTTTACGGGAAATGTAAAGAATACCTTATGGATCCTAATAGTTAAAAGTTTGTAAGCGTTAATGTAACGAAAACCAAATGACAAGATTCTTCTATTAAAAAATTAAAACAGGAAGCAATTAGCGGTTCTCGTTACAGTAAAGTTAGCCTACTTGCTAACTTTGTATCATGTTTTCTTAGGTACTCCTAAAGGAATAAACGGAACCCTTATAGGATCACTCGTGTGTCTGTTCGTCCGTCTGTCTGTCCGTCTGCCTGTCCGTCTCTCTGTCCGTCTGTCTGTCCGTCTGTCTCTCCGTCTATCTGTCCGTCTGTCTCTCCGTCTATCTGTCCAGACAGACGTCGCTGTAAAAGTTGGTTAGCGTTAATGTAACGAAAACCAAATGACAAGATTCTTCTATTAAAAAATTAAAACAGGAAGCAATTAGCGGTTCTCGTTACAGTAAAGTTAGCCTACTTGCTAACTTTGTACCATGTTTTCTTAGGTACTCCTAAAGGAATTAACGGAACTCTTATAGGATCACTCGTGTGTCTGTCTCTCCGTCTGTCTGTCCGTCTGTCTGTCCGTCTGTCTGTCCGTCTGTCTGTCCGTCTGTCTGTCCGTCTGTCTGTCCGTCTGTCTGTCCGTCTATCTGTCCGTCTGTCTGTCCGTCTATCTGTCCGTCTATCTGTCCGTCTGTCTATCTGTCTGTCTGGCCGTGTCTAACCTGCTCTCTGTCCGTCTATCTGTCCGTCTGTCTATCCGTCTGTCTGTCCTTCTGTCTGTTCGTCTGTCTGTCCGTCTATCTGTCCGTCTGTCTATCCGTCTCTCTGTCCGTCTGTCTGTCCGTCTCTCTGTCCGTCTGTCTGTCCGTCTGTCTCTCCGTCTTTCTGTCCGTCTGTCTCTCCGTCTATCTGTCCGTCTGTCTATCCGTCTGTCTGTCCATCTATCTGTCCGTCTGTCTATCCGTCTCGCTGTCCGTCTATCTGTCCGTCTGTCTATCCGTCTCGCTGTCCAGACAGACGTCGCTGTAAAAGTTTGTTAGCGTTAATGTAACGAAAACCAAATGACAAGATTCTTCTATTAAAAAATTAAAACAGGAAGCAATTAGCGGTTCTCGTTACAGTAAAGTTAGCCCACTTGCTATTTTTGTACCATGTTTTCTTAGGTACTCCTAAAGGAATTAACGGAACTCTTAAAGGATCACTCGTGTGTCTGTCTCTCCGTCTGTCTGTCCGTCTGTCTGTCTCTCCGTCTGTCTGTCCGTCTGTCTGTCCGTCTGTCTGTCTCTCCGTCTGTCTGTCCGTCTGTCTGTCCGTCTGTCTGTCCGTCTGTCTGTCCGTCTGTCTGTCCGTCTGTCTGTCCGTCTGTCTGTCCGTCTGTCTGTCCGTCTATCTGTCCGTCTGTCTGTCCGTCTTACTGTCCGTCTATCAGTCCGTCTGTCTATCTGTCTGTCTGGCCGTGTCTAGCCTACTCTCTGTCCGTCTATCTGTCCGTCTGTCTATCCGTCTGTCTGTCCTTCTGTCTGTTCGTCTGTCTGTCCGTCTATCTGTCCGTCTGTCTATCCGTCTCTCTGTCCGTCTGTCTGTCCGTCTCTCTGTCCGTCTGTCTGTCCGTCTGTCTCTCCGTCTATCTGTCCGTCTGTCTCTCCATCTATCTGTCCGTCTGTCTATCCGTCTGTCTGTCCGTCTATCTGTCCGTCTGTCTATCCGTCTCGCTGTCCAGACAGACGTTGCTGTAAAAGTTTGTTAGCGTTAATGTAACGAAAACCAAATAACAAGATTCTTCTATTTAAAAATTAAATTAAAACAGGAAGCAATTAGCGGTTCTCGTTACAGTAAAGTTAGCCTACTGGCTAACTTTGTACCATGATTTCTTAGGTACTCCTAAAGGAATAAACGGAAGCCTTATAGATCACTCGTGTGTCTGTCTGTCCGTCTATCTGTCCGTCTGTCTATCCGTCTCTCTGTCCGTCTATCTGTCCGTCTGTCTATCCGTCTATCTGTCTGTCTGATTTTTGAAAATGGTTTGTGCCAGTTTCGATACCTGGGCTTTCAGAATTCGTTAAATAGTAGAATTGTTTGTTGCTTAACCTTTAAACACTGACGTGTCATTACTTGTATTAACACTGATATACGTATATCAAACCTATGTTTTTTTAATGTCCATAATTAGATAAATTATTACAAAACCGACACAGATATCCCAGGAGACGGGGAATTTTACGGGAAATGTAAAGAATACCTTATGGATCCTAATAGTTAAAAGTTTGTAAGCGTTAATGTAACGAAAACCAAATGACAAGATTCTTCTATTAAAAAATTAAAACAGGAAGCAATTAGCGGTTCTCGTTACAGTAAAGTTAGCCTACTTGCTAACTTTGTATCATGTTTTCTTAGGTACTCCTAAAGGAATAAACGGAACCCTTATAGGATCACTCGTGTGTCTGTCTGTCCGTCTATCTATCCGTCTGTCTATCCGTTTGTCTGTCCGTCTGTCTGTCCGTCTGTCTGTCCGTCTGTCTGTCCGTCTGTCTGTCCGTCTGTCTGTCCGTTCGTCTGTCCGTCTGTCTGTCCGTCTGTCTGTACGTCTGTCTGTCCGTCTATCTGTCCATCTGTCTGTCCGTCTATCTGTCCGTCTATCTGTCCGTCTGTCTATCCGTCTGTCTGTCTGCGTCTAACCGTCTCTCTGTCCGTCTCTCTGTCCGTCTATCTGTCCGTCTGTCTATCCGTCTGTCTGTCCGTCTGTCTGTACGTCTGTCTGTCCGTCTCTGTGTCCGTCTGTCTGTCCGTCTGTCTGTCCGTCTGTCTGTCCGTCTGTCTGTCCGTCTATCTGTCCGTCTGTCTGTCCGTCTTACTGTCCGTCTATCAGTCCGTCTGTCTATCTGTCTGTCTGGCCGTGTCTAGCCTACTCTCTGTCCGTCTATCTGTCCGTCTGTCTATCCGTCTGTCTGTCCTTCTGTCTGTTCGTCTGTCTGTCCGTCTATCTGTCCGTCTGTCTATCCGTCTCTCTGTCCGTCTGTCTGTCCGTCTCTCTGTCCGTCTGTCTGTCCGTCTGTCTCTCCGTCTATCTGTCCGTCTGTCTCTCCATCTATCTGTCCGTCTGTCTATCCGTCTGTCTGTCCGTCTATCTGTCCGTCTGTCTATCCGTCTCGCTGTCCAGACAGACGTTGCTGTAAAAGTTTGTTAGCGTTAATGTAACGAAAACCAAATAACAAGATTCTTCTATTTAAAAATTAAATTAAAACAGGAAGCAATTAGCGGTTCTCGTTACAGTAAAGTTAGCCTACTGGCTAACTTTGTACCATGATTTCTTAGGTACTCCTAAAGGAATAAACGGAAGCCTTATAGATCACTCGTGTGTCTGTCTGTCCGTCTATCTGTCCGTCTGTCTATCCGTCTCTCTGTCCGTCTATCTGTCCGTCTGTCTATCCGTCTATCTGTCTGTCTGATTTTTGAAAATGGTTTGTGCCAGTTTCGATACCTGGGCTTTCAGAATTCGTTAAATAGTAGAATTGTTTGTTGCTTAACCTTTAAACACTGACGTGTCATTACTTGTATTAACACTGATATACGTATATCAAACCTATGTTTTTTTAATGTCCATAATTAGATAAATTATTACAAAACCGACACAGATATCCCAGGAGACGGGGAATTTTACGGGAAATGTAAAGAATACCTTATGGATCCTAATAGTTAAAAGTTTGTAAGCGTTAATGTAACGAAAACCAAATGACAAGATTCTTCTATTAAAAAATTAAAACAGGAAGCAATTAGCGGTTCTCGTTACAGTAAAGTTAGCCTACTTGCTAACTTTGTATCATGTTTTCTTAGGTACTCCTAAAGGAATAAACGGAACCCTTATAGGATCACTCGTGTGTCTGTCTGTCCGTCTATCTATCCGTCTGTCTATCCGTTTGTCTGTCCGTCTGTCTGTCCGTCTGTCTGTCCGTCTGTCTGTCCGTCTGTCTGTCCGTCTGTCTGTCCGTTCGTCTGTCCGTCTGTCTGTCCGTCTGTCTGTACGTCTGTCTGTCCGTCTATCTGTCCATCTGTCTGTCCGTCTATCTGTCCGTCTATCTGTCCGTCTGTCTATCCGTCTGTCTGTCTGCGTCTAACCGTCTCTCTGTCCGTCTCTCTGTCCGTCTATCTGTCCGTCTGTCTATCCGTCTGTCTGTCCGTCTGTCTGTACGTCTGTCTGTCCGTCTCTGTGTCCGTCTATCTGTCCGTCTGTCTATCCGTCTGTCTGTCCGTCTGTCTGTACGTCTGTTTGTCCGTCTGTCTGTCCGTCTGTCTGTCCGTCTGTCTGTCCGTCTATCTGTCCATCTGTCTGTCCGTCTATCTGTCCGTCTATCTGTCCGTCTGTCTATCCGTCTGTCTGTCTGCGTCTAACCGTCTCTCTGTCCGTCTCTCTGTCCGTCTATCTGTCCGTCTGTCTATCCGTCTGTCTGTCCGTCTGTCTGTACGTCTGTCTGTCCGTCTCTGTGTCCGTCTATCTGTCCGTCTGTCTATCCGTCTGTCTGTCCGTCTGTTTGTCCGTCTGTCTGTCCATCTGTCTGTCCGTCTCTCTGTCCGTCTGTTTGTCCGTCTGTCTGTCCACCTGTCCATATGTCACAGTCTTATTTCTCAACTATGTTTTTAGGGTTCCGTACCTTAAAATGAATAAACGGAACCCTTATAGGATCACTCGTGTGTCTGTTCGTCCGTCTGTCTAACCGTCTGTCTGTCCGTCTCTCTGTCCGTCTGTCTGTCCGTCTGTCTCTCCGTCTATCTGTCCGTCTGTCTCTCCGTCTATCTGTCCGTCTGTCTGTACGTCTGTCTGTCCGTCTCTCTGTCCGTCTATCTGTCCGTCTGTCTATCCGTCTGTCTGTCCGTCCGTCTGTACGTCTGTTTGTCCGTCTGTCTGTCCGTCTGTCTGTCCGTCTGTCTGTCCGTCTATCTGTCCGTCTATCTGTCCGTCTGTCTATCCGTCTGTCTGCCCGTGTCTAACCGTCTCTCTGTCCGTCTATCTGTCCGTCCGTCTAACCGTCTGTCTATCCGTCTGTCTGTCCGTCTGTTTGTCCGTCTGTCTGTCCGTCTGTCTGTCCGTCTCTCTGTCCGTCTGTTTGTCCGTCTGTCTGTCCACCTGTCCATATGTCACAGTCTTATTTCTCAACTATGTTTTTAGGGTTCCGTACCTTAAAATGAATAAACGGGACCCTAATAGGATCACTCGTGTGTCTGTTCGTCCGTCTGTCTGTCCGTCTGTCTGTCCGTCTCTCTGTCCGTCTGTCTGTCCGTCTGTCTCTCCGTCTATCTGTCCGTCTGTCTCTCCGTCTATCTGTCCGTCTGTCTATCCGTCTGTCTGTCCGTCTATCCGTCCGTCTGTCTATCCGTCTCGCTGTCCAGGCAGACGTCGCTGTAAAAGTTTGTTAGCGTTAATGTAACGAAAACCAAATGACAAGATTCTTCTATTAAAAAATTAAAACAGGAAGCAATTAGCGGTTCTCGTTACAGTAAAGTTAGCCTACTTGCTAACTTTGTACCATGTTTTCTTAGGTACTCCTAAAGGAATTAACGGAACTCTTATAGGATCACTCGTGTGTCTGTCTCTCCGTCTGTCTGTCCGTCTGTCTGTCCGTCTGTCTGTCCGTCTGTCTGTCCGTCTGTCTGTCCGTCTGTCTGTCCGTCTGTCTGTCCGTCTGTCTGTCCGTCTATCTGTCCGTCTGTCTGTCCGTCTGTCTGTCTGTCTATCTGTCCGTCTATCTGTCCGTCTGTCTATCCGTCTGTCTGCCCGTGTCTAACCGTCTCTCTGTCCGTCTATCTGTCCGTCTGTCTAACCGTCTGTCTATCCGTCTGTCTGTCCGTCTGTTTGTCCGTCTGTCTGTCCGTCTGTCTGTCCGTCTCTCTGTCCGTCTGTTTGTCCGTCTGTCTGTCCCCCTGTCCATATGTCACAGTCTTATTTCTCAACTATGTTTTTAGGGTTCCGTACCTTAAAATGAATAAACGGAACCCTTATAGGATCACTCGTGTGTCTGTTCGTCCGTCTGTCTGTCCGTCTGCCTGTCCATCTCTCTGTCCGTCTGTCTGTCCGTCTGTCTCTCCGTCTCGTCGCTGTAAAAGTTTGTTAGCGTTAATGTAACGAAAACCAAATGACAAGATTCTTCTATTAAAAAATTAAAACAGGAAGCAATTAGCGGTTCTCGTTACAGTAAAGTTAGCCTACTTGCTAACTTTGTACCATGTTTTCTTAGGTACTCCTAAAGGAATTAACGGAACTCTTATAGGATCACTCGTGTGTCTGTCTCTCCGTCTGTCTGTCCGTCTGTCTGTCCGTCTATCTGTCCTTCTGTCTGTCCGTCTATCTGTCCGTCTATCTGTCCGTCTGTCTGTCCTTCTGTCTGTTCGTCTGTCTGTCCGTCTATCTGTCCGTCTGTCTATCCGTCTCTCTGTCCGTCTGTCTGTCCGTCTCTCTGTCCGTCTGTCTGTCCGTCTGTCTCTCCGTCTATCTGTCCGTCTGTCTCTCCATCTATCTGTCCGTCTGTCTATCCGTCTGTCTGTCCGTCTATCTGTCCGTCTGTCTATCCGTCGCGCTGTCCAGACAGACGTCGCTGTAAAAGTTTGTTAGCGTTAATGTAACGAAAACCAAATAACAAGATTCTTCTATTTAAAAATTAAATTAAAACAGGAAGCAATTAGCGGTTCTCGTTACAGTAAAGTTAGCCTACTGGCTGACTTTGTACCATGTTTTCTTAGGTACTCCTAAAGGAATAAACGGAAGCCTTATAGATCACTCGTGTGTCTGTCTGTCCGTCTATCTGTCCGTCTGTCTATCCGTCTCTCTGTCCGTCTATCTGTCCGTCTGTCTATCCGTCTATCTGTCTGTCTGATTTTTGAAAATGGTTTGTGCCAGTTTCGATACCTGGACTTTCAGAATTCGTTAAATAGTAGAATTGTTTGTTGCTTAACCTTTAAACACTGACGTGTCATTACTTGTATTAACACTGATATACGTATATCAAACCTATGTTTTTTTAATGTCCATAATTAGATAAATTATTACAAAACCGACACAGATATCCCAGGAGACGGGGAATTTTACGGGAAATGTAACGAATACCTTATGGATCCTAATAGTTAAAAGTTTGTAAGCGTTAATGTAACGAAAACCAAATGACAAGATTCTTCTATTAAAAAATTAAAACAGGAAGCAATAAGCGGTTCTCGTTACAGTAAAGTTAGCCTACTTGCTAACTTTGTATCATGTTTTCTTAGGTACTCCTAAAGGAATAAACGGAACCCTTATAGGATCACTCGTGTGTCTGTCTGTCCGTCTATCTATCCGTCTGTCTATCCGTTTGTCTGTCCGTCTGTCTGTCCGTCTGTCTGTCCGTCTGTCTGTCCGTTCGTCTGTCCGTCTGTCTGTCCGTCTGTCTGTACGTCTGTCTGTCCGTCTATCTGTCCATCTGTCTGTCCGTCTATCTGTCCGTCTATCTGTCCGTCTGTCTATCCGTCTGTCTGTCTGCGTCTAACCGTCTCTCTGTCCGTCTCTCTGTCCGTCTATCTGTCCGTCTGTCTATCCGTCTGTCTGTCCGTCTGTCTGTCCGTCTGTCTGTCCGTCTATCTGTCCGTCTATCTGTCCGTCTGTCTATCCGTCTGTCTGCCCGTGTCTAACCGTCTCTCTGTCCGTCTATCTGTCCGTCTGTCTAACCGTCTGTCTATCCGTCTGTCTGTCCGTCTGTTTGTCCGTCTGTCTGTCCGTCTGTCTGTCCGTCTCTCTGTCCGTCTGTTTGTCCGTCTGTCTGTCCACCTGTCCATATGTCACAGTCTTATTTCTCAACTATGTTTTTAGGGTTCCGTACCTTAAAATGAATAAACGGGACCCTAATAGGATCACTCGTGTGTCTGTTCGTCCGTCTGTCTGTCCGTCTGTCTGTCCGTCTCTCTGTCCGTCTGTCTGTCCGTCTGTCTCTCCGTCTATCTGTCCGTCTGTCTCTCCGTCTATCTGTCCGTCTGTCTATCCGTCTGTCTGTCCGTCTATCCGTCCGTCTGTCTATCCGTCTCGCTGTCCAGGCAGACGTCGCTGTAAAAGTTTGTTAGCGTTAATGTAACGAAAACCAAATGACAAGATTCTTATATTAAAAAATTAAAACAGGAAGCAATTAGCGGTTCTCGTTACAGTAAAGTTAGCCTACTTGCTAACTTTGTACCATGTTTTCTTAGGTACTCCTAAAGGAATTAACGGAACTCTTATAGGATCACTCGTGTGTCTGTCTCTCCGTCTGTCTGTCCGTCTGTCTGTCCGTCTGTCTGTCCGTCTGTCTGTCCGTCTGTCTGTCCGTCTGTCTGTCCGTCTGTCTGTCCGTCTGTCTGTCCGTCTGTCTGTCCGTCTGTCTGTCCGTCTATCTGTCCGTCTGTCTGTCCGTCTGTCTGTCTGTCTATCTGTCCGTCTATCTGTCCGTCTGTCTATCCGTCTGTCTGCCCGTGTCTAACCGTCTCTCTGTCCGTCTATCTGTCCGTCTGTCTAACCGTCTGTCTATCCGTCTGTCTGTCCGTCTGTTTGTCCGTCTGTCTGTCCGTCTGTCTGTCCGTCTCTCTGTCCGTCTGTTTGTCCGTCTGTCTGTCCCCCTGTCCATATGTCACAGTCTTATTTCTCAACTATGTTTTTAGGGTTCCGTACCTTAAAATGAATAAACGGAACCCTTATAGGATCACTCGTGTGTCTGTTCGTCCGTCTGTCTGTCCGTCTGCCTGTCCGTCTCTCTGTCCGTCTGTCTGTCCGTCTGTCTCTCCGTCTATCTGTCCGTCTGTCTCTCCGTCTATCTGTCCAGACAGACGTCGCTGTAAAAGTTTGTTAGCGTTAATGTAACGAAAACCAAATGACAAGATTCTTCTATTAAAAAATTAAAACAGGAAGCAATTAGCGGTTCTCGTTACAGTAAAGTTAGCCTACTTGCTAACTTTGTATCATGTTTTCTTAGGTACTCCTAAAGGAATAAACGGAACCCTTATAGGATCACTCGTGTGTCTGTCTGTCCGTCTATCTATCCGTCTGTCTATCCGTTTGTCTGTCCGTCTGTCTGTCCGTCTGTCTGTCCGTCTGTCTGTCCGTTCGTCTGTCCGTCTGTCTGTCCGTCTGTCTGTACGTCTGTCTGTCCGTCTATCTGTCCATCTGTCTGTCCGTCTATCTGTCCGTCTATCTGTCCGTCTGTCTATCCGTCTGTCTGTCTGCGTCTAACCGTCTCTCTGTCCGTCTCTCTGTCCGTCTATCTGTCCGTCTGTCTATCCGTCTGTCTGTCCGTCTGTCTGTACGTCTGTCTGTCCGTCTATCTGTCCGTCTATCTGTCCGTCTGTCTATCCGTCTGTCTGCCCGTGTCTAACCGTCTCTCTGTCCGTCTATCTGTCCGTCCGTCTAACCGTCTGTCTATCCGTCTGTCTGTCCGTCTGTTTGTCCGTCTGTCTGTCCGTCTGTCTGTCCGTCTCTCTGTCCGTCTGTTTGTCCGTCTGTCTGTCCACCTGTCCATATGTCACAGTCTTATTTCTCAACTATGTTTTTAGGGTTCCGTACCTTAAAATGAATAAACGGGACCCTAATAGGATCACTCGTGTGTCTGTTCGTCCGTCTGTCTGTCCGTCTGTCTGTCCGTCTCTCTGTCCGTCTGTCTGTCCGTCTGTCTCTCCGTCTATCTGTCCGTCTGTCTGTCCGTCTATCTGTCCGTCTGTCTGTCCGTCTGTCTGTCCGTCTATCCGTCCGTCTGTCTATCCGTCTCGCTGTCCAGGCAGACGTCGCTGTAAAAGTTTGTTAGCGTTAATGTAACGAAAACCAAATGACAAGATTCTTCTATTAAAAAATTAAAACAGGAAGCAATTAGCGGTTCTCGTTACAGTAAAGTTAGCCTACTTGCTAACTTTGTACCATGTTTTCTTAGGTACTCCTAAAGGAATTAACGGAACTCTTATAGGATCACTCGTGTGTCTGTCTCTCCGTCTGTCTGTCCGTCTGTCTGTCCGTCTGTCTGTCCGTCTGTCTGTCCGTCTGTCTGTCCGTCTGTCTGTCCGTCTGTCTGTCCGTCTGTCTGTCCGTCTGTCTGTCCGTCTATCTGTCCGTCTGTCTGTCCGTCTGTCTGTCTGTCTATCTGTCCGTCTATCTGTCCGTCTGTCTATCCGTCTGTCTGCCCGTGTCTAACCGTCTCTCTGTCCGTCTATCTGTCCGTCTGTCTAACCGTCTGTCTATCCGTCTGTCTGTCCGTCTGTTTGTCCGTCTGTCTGTCCGTCTGTCTGTCCGTCTCTCTGTCCGTCTGTTTGTCCGTCTGTCTGTCCCCCTGTCCATATGTCACAGTCTTATTTCTCAACTATGTTTTTAGGGTTCCGTACCTTAAAATGAATAAACGGAACCCTTATAGGATCACTCGTGTGTCTGTTCGTCCGTCTGTCTGTCCGTCTGCCTGTCCGTCTCTCTGTCCGTCTGTCTGTCCGTCTGTCTCTCAGTCTATCTGTCCGTCTGTCTCTCCGTCTATCTGTCCAGACAGACGTCGCTGTAAAAGTTTGTTAGCGTTAATGTAACGAAAACCAAATGACAAGATTCTTCTATTAAAAAATTAAAACAGGAAGCAATTAGCGGTTCTCGTTACAGTAAAGTTAGCCTACTTGCTAACTTTGTACCATGTTTTCTTAGGTACTCCTAAAGGAATTAACGGAACTCTTATAGGATCACTCGTGTGTCTGTCTCTCCGTCTGTCTGTCCGTCTGTCTGTCCGTCTGTCTGTCCGTCTGTCTGTCCGTCTGTCTGTCCGTCTGTCTGTCCGTCTGTCTGTCCGTCTGTCTGTCCGTCTGTCTGTCCGTCTATCTGTCCGTCTGTCTGTCCGTCTGTCTGTCTGTCTATCTGTCCGTCTATCTGTCCGTCTGTCTATCCGTCTGTCTGCCCGTGTCTAACCGTCTCTCTGTCCGTCTATCTGTCCGTCTGTCTAACCGTCTGTCTATCCGTCTGTCTGTCCGTCTGTTTGTCCGTCTGTCTGTCCGTCTGTCTGTCCGTCTCTCTGTCCGTCTGTTTGTCCGTCTGTCTGTCCCCCTGTCCATATGTCACAGTCTTATTTCTCAACTATGTTTTTAGGGTTCCGTACCTTAAAATGAATAAACGGAACCCTTATAGGATCACTCGTGTGTCTGTTCGTCCGTCTGTCTGACCGTCTGCCTGTCCGTCTGTCTGTACGTCTGTCTGTCTGCGTCTAACCGTCTCTCTGTCCGTCTCTCTGTCCGTCTATCTGTCCGTCTGTCTATCCGTCTGTCTGTCCGTCTGTATGTACGTCTGTCTGTCCGTCTATCTGTCCGTCTGACGGACAGACAGACGGACAGACAGACGGACAGACAGACGGACTGACAGACGGATAGACAGACGGACAGATAGACGGACAGAGATTCGGTTATACACGGCCAGACAGACGGATAGACAGACGGACAGATAGACGGACAGATAGACGGACAGACAGACTGACAGATAGACGGACAGACAGACGGACAGACAGACGGACAGACGAACGGACAGACAGACGGACAGACAGACGGACAGACAGACGGACAGACAGACGGACAGACAGACGGACAGACAGACGGACAGACAGACGGACAGACGAACGGACAGACAGACGGACAGACAGACGGACAGACAGACGGACAGACAGACGGACAGACAAACGGATAGACAGACGTACAGACAGACGGACAGACAGACGTACAGACAGACGGACAGACTGAGACACGAGTGATCCTACAAGGGTTCCGTATATTCCTTTTAAGGTACATAACCCTAAAAAAATCGCATAGTTGAGAAATAAGACTGTGACATATGGACAGGTGGACAGACAGGCGGACAAACAGACGGACAGAGAGACGGACAGACAGACGGTCCAACAGACGGACAGACAGACGGACAGACAGATGGACAGACATACGGACAGACAGACGGACAAACAGACGTACAGACAGACGGACAGACAGACGGATAGACAGACGGACAGATAGACGGACAGAGAGACGGACAGACAGACGTACAGACAGACGGAAAGACAGACGGATAGACAGACGGACAGATAGACGGACAGAGAGACGGACAGATAGACGGTTAGACGCAGACAGACAGACAGATAAACAGACGGACAGATAGACGGACAGGTAGACGGACAGACAGACGGACAGACAGACGGACAGACAGACGGACAAACAGACGTACAGACAGACGGACAGACAGACGGATAGACAGTCGGACAGATAGACGGACAGAGAGACGGACAGACAGACGTACAGACAGACGGAAAGACAGACGGATAGACAGACGGACAGATAGACGGACAGAGAGACGGACAGATAGACGGTTAGACGCAGACAGACAGACGGATAGACAGACGCACAGATAGACGGACAGATAGACGTACAGACAGACGGACAGACAGACGGATAGACAGACGGACAGATAGACGGACAGAGAGACGGACAGGGAGACGGTTAGACGCAGACAGACAGACGGACAAACAGACGGACAAAGAGACGGACAGACAGACGTATAGACAGACGGACAGACAGACGGATAGACAGACGGACAGATAGACGGACAGAGAGACGGACAGAGAGACGGACAGAGAGACGGACAGAGAGACGGTTAGACGCAGACAGACAGACGGATAGACAGACGGACAGATAGACGGACAGATAGACGGACAGACACACGGACAGATAGACGGACAGACAGACGTACAGACAGACGGACAGACAGACGGATAGACAGACGGACAGATAGACGGACAGAGAGACGGACAGGGAGACGGTTAGACGCAGACAGACAGACGGACAAACAGACGGACAGAGAGACGGACAGACAGACGTACAGACAGACGGACAGACAGACGGATAGACAGACGGACAGATAGACGGACAGAGAGACGGACAGAGAGACGGATAGACAGACGGACAGATAGACGGACACAGAGAAGGACAGACAGACGTACAGACAGACGGACAGACAGACAGACGGATAGACAGACGGACAGATAGACGGACAGAGAGACGGACAGAGAGACGGTTAGACGCAGACAGACAGACGGATAGACAGACGGACAGATAGACGGACAGATAGACGGACAGACAGACGGACAGATAGACGGACAGACAGACGTACAGACAGACGGACAGACAGACGGATAGACAGACGGACAGATAGACGGACAGAGAGACGGACAGGGAGACGGTTAGACGCAGACAGACAGACGGACAAACAGACGGACAGAGAGACGGACAGACAGACGTACAGACAGACGGACAGACAGACGGATAGACAGACGGACAGATAGACGGACAGAGAGACGGACAGAGAGACGGTTAGACGCAGACAGACAGGCGGATAGACAGACGGACAGATATACGGACAGATAGGTAGGCTAACTTTACTGTAACGAGAACCGCTAATTGCTTCCTGTTTTAATTTTTTAATAGAAGAATCTTGTCATTTGGTTTTCGTTACATTAACGCTTACAAACTTTTAACTATTAGGATCCATAAGGTATTCGTTACATTTCCCGTAAAATTCCCCGTCTCCTGGGATATCTGTATCGGTTTTGTAATAATTTATCTAATTATGGACATTAAAAAAACATAGGTTTGATATACGTATATCAGTGTTAATACAAGTAATGACACGTCAGTGTTTAAAGGTTAAGCAACAAACAATTCTACTATTTAACGAGTTCTGAAAGCCCAGTTATCGAAACTGGCACAAACCATTTTCAAAAATCAGACAGACAGATAGACGGATAGACAGACGGACAGACAGACAGATAGACAGACGGACAGATAGACGGACAGAGAGACGGATAGACAGACGGACAGATAGACGGACAGACAGACACACGAGTGATCTAATAGGTTTCCGTTTATTCCTTTAGGAGTACCTAAGAAAACATGGTACAAAGTTAGCCAGTAAACTAACTTTACTGTAACGAGAACCGCTAATTGCTTCCTGTTTTAATTTAATTTTTTAATAGAAGAATCTTGTTATTTGGTTTTCGTTACATTAACGCTAACAAACTTTTATAGCGACGTCTGTCTGGACAGCGAGACGGATAGACAGACGGACAGATAGACGGACAGATAGACGGACAGACAGACGGACAGATAGACGGAGAGACAGACGGACAGATAGACGGAGAGACAGACGGACAGAGAGACGGACAGACAGACGGACAGACAGACGGACGAACAGACACACGAGTGATCCTAAAAGGGTTCCGTTTATTCATTTTAAGGTACGCACCCTAAAAACATAGTTGAGAAATAAGACTGTGACATATGGACAGGTGGACAGACAGACGGAAAAAACAGAGAGACGGACAGACAGACGGACAGACAGACGGACAAACAGACGGACAGACAGACGTATAGACAGACGGTTAGGCAGAAGGACAGATAGACGGACAGAGAGACGGTTAGACTCGGGCAGACAGACGGATAGACAGACGGACAGATAGACGGACAGATAGACGGACAGACAGACGGACAGACAGACGGACAGACAGACGGACAAACAGAGACACGAGTGATCATACAAGGGTTCCGTTTATTCCGTTTAAGGTACGTAACCCTAAAAAAATCGCATAGTTGAGAAATAAGACTGTGACATATGGACAGGTGGACAGAGAGACGGACAAAGAGATGGACAGAGAGACGGACAGACAGACGTACATACAGACGGACAGACAGACGGATAGACAGACGGACAGATAGACGGAAAGAGAGACGGACAGAGAGACGGTTAGACGCAGACAGACAGACGTACAGACAGACGGACAAACAAATGGACAGAGAGACGGACAGACGGACAGACAGACGGACAGACAGATGAACAGACAGACGGACAGACAGACGGACAGACAGACGGACAAACTAACGGACAGATACACAGACAGATAGACGGACAGACAGACGGACAGACAGACGTACAGACAGACGGACAGACAGACGTACAGACAGACGGACAGACTGAGACACGAGTGATCCTACAAGGGTTCCGTTTATTCCTTTTAAGGTACATAACCCTAAAAAAATCACATAGTTGAGAAATAAGACTGTGACATATGGACAGGTGGACAGACAGGCGGACAAACAGACGGACAGAGAGACGGACAGACAGACGGTCCAACAGACGGACAGACAGACGGACAGACAGATGGACAGAAATACGGACAGACAGACGGACAAACAGACGTACAGACAGACGGACAGACAGACGGATAGACAGACGGACAGATAGACGGACAGAGAGACGGACAGACAGACGTACAGACAGACGGAAAGACAGACGGATAGACAGACGGACAGATAGACGGACAGAGAGACGGACAGATAGACGGTTAGACACAGACAGACAGACGGATAGACAGACGGACAGATAGATGGACAGGTAGATGGACAGACAGACGGACAGACAGACGGACAGACAGACGGACAAACAGACGTACAGACAGACGGACAGACAGACGGATAAACAGACGGACAGATAGACGGACAGAGAGACGGACAGACAGACGTACAGACAGACGGAAAGACAGAAGGATAGACAGACGGACAGATAGACGGACAGAGAGACGGACAGATAGACGGTTAGATGCAGACAGACAGACGGATAGACAGACGCACAGATAGACGGACAGATAGACGGACAGACAGACGGACAGATAGACGGACAGACAGACGTACAGACAGACGGACAGACAGACGGATAGACAGACGGACAGATAGACGGACAGAGAGACGGACAGGGAGACGGTTAGACGCAGACAGACAGACGGACAAACAGACGGACAAAGAGACGGACAGACAGACGTATAGACAGACGGACAGACAGACGGATAGACAGACGGACAGATAGACGGACAGAGAGACGGACAGAGAGACGGTTAGACGCAGACAGACAGGCGGATAGACAGACGGACAGATAGACGGACAGATAGACGGACAGACAGACCGACAGATAGACGGACAGACAGACGTACAGACAGACGGACAAACAAACGGACAGAGAGACGGACAGACAGACGGACAGACAGACGGACAGACAGACGGACAGACAGACGGACAGACAGACGGACAGACAGACGGACAGACAGACGGGCAGACAGACGGGCAGACAGACGGACAGACAGACGGACAGACAGACGGACAGACAGACGGACAGACAGATGGACAGACTGAGACACGAGTGATCCTACAAGGGTTCCGTTTATTCCTTTTAAGGTACATAACCCTAAAAAAATCGCATAGTTGAGAAATAAGACTGTGACATATGGACAGGTGGACAGACAGGCGGACAAACAGACGGACAGAGAGACGGACAGACAGACGGTCCAACAGACGGACAGACAGACGGACAGACAGACGGACAGACATACGGACAGCCAGACGGACAGACAGATGGACAGACAGACGGACAGACAGACGGATAGATAGATGGACAGACAGACACACGAGTGATCCTACAAGGGTTCCGTTTATTCCTTTTAAGGTACATAACCCTAAAAAAATTGCATAGTTGAGAAATAAGACTGTGAGATATGGACAGGTGGACAGACAGGCGGACAAACAGACGGACAGAGAGACGGACAGACAGACGGTACAACAGACGGACAGACAGACGGACAGACATACGGACAGCCAGACGGAGAGACAGACGGACAGATAGACGGACAGACAGACGGACAGACAGACGGACAGACAGACGGACAGACAGACGGACAGACAGACGGACAGACAGACGGACAGACAGACGGACAGACAGACGGACAGACAGATGGACAGACAGACGGACAGACAGACGGACAAACAGACGGACAGACAGACGGATAGACAGACGGTTAGACAGACGGACAGATAGACGGACAGAGAGACGGTTAGACACGGGCAGACAGACGGATAGACAGACGGACAGATAGACGGACAGATAGACGGACAGACAGACGGACAGACAGACGGACAGACAGACGGACAAACAGAGACACGAGTGATCATACAAGGGTTCCGTTTATTCCGTTTAAGGTACGTTACCCTAAAAAAATCGCATAGTTTAGAAATAAGACTGTGACATATGGACAGGTGGACAGAGAGACGGACAAACAGACGGACAGAGAGACGGACAGACAGACGTACATACAGACGGACAGACAGACGGATAGACAGACGGACAGATAGACGGACAGAGAGACGGACAGACAGACGTACAGACAGACGGACAAACTAACGGACAGATAGACAGACAGATAGACGGACAGAAAGACGGACAGACAGACGTACAGACAGACGGACAGACAGACGTACAGACAGACGGACAGACTGAGACACGAGTGATCCTACAAGGGTTCCGTTTATTCCTTTTAAGGTACATAACCCTAAAAAAATCGCATAGTTGAGAAATAAGACTGTGACATATGGACAGGTGGACAGACAGGCGGACAAACAGACGGACAGAGAGACGGACAGACAGACGGTCCAACAGACGGACAGACAGACGGACAGACAGACGGACAGACAGACGGACAGACATACGGACAGACAGACGGATAGACAGAGGGACAGATAGACGGACAGAGAGACGGTTAGACACGGACAGACAGACGGATAGACAGACGGACAGATAGACGGACAGATAGACGGACAGACAGATGGACAGATAGACGGACAGACAGACGGACAGACAGACGGACAGGCAAACGGACAGATAGACAAACAGATAGACGGACAGACAGACGGGCAGATAGACGGACAGACAGACGGACAGATGAACGTACAAACAGACGGACAGACAGACGGACAGACAGACGGACAGACAGACGGACAGACAGACGGACAGATAGACGGACAGACAGACGGAGAGACAGACGGACAGATAGACGGAGAAACAGACGGACAGACAGACGGACAGAAAGACGGACAGACAGACGGACAGACAGACGGAAAGGCAGACGCACAGACAGATGGACAGACAGACGGACAGACAGACGGACAGACAGACGGACAGAGTGGCGAATAGACAGACGGACAGCGAGATGGATAGACAGTCGGACAGATAGACGGACAGACAGACAGATAGACAGACGGACAGATAGACGGAGAGACAGCCGGACAGACAGACGGACAGAGAGACGAACAGATAGACGGACAGACAGACGGACAGACAGACGGACTGACAGACGGATAGACAGACGGACAGATAGACGGACAGAGATTCGGTTATACACGGCCAGACAGACGGATAGACAGACGGACAGATAGACGGACAGATAGACGGACAGACAGACTGACAGATAGACGGACAGACAGACGGACAGACAGACGGACAGACGAACGGACAGACAGACGGACAGACAGACGGACAGACAGACGGACAGACAGACGGACAGACAAACGGATAGACAGACGGATAGATAGACGGACAGACAGACACACGAGTGATCCTATAAGGGTTCCGTTTATTCCTTTAGGAGTACCTAAGAAAACATGATACAAAGTTAGCAAGTAGGCTAACTTTACTGTAACGAGAACCGCTAATTGCTTCCTGTTTTAATTTTTTAATAGAAGAATCTTGTCATTTGGTTTTCGTTACATTAACGCTTACAAACTTTTAACTATTAGGATCCATAAGGTATTCGTTACATTTCCCGTAAAATTCCCCGTCTCCTGGGATATCTGTATCGGTTTTGTAATAATTTATCTAATTATGGACATTAAAAAAACATAGGTTTGATATACGTATATCAGTGTTAATACAAGTAATGACACGTCAGTGTTTAAAGGTTAAACAACAAACAATTCTACTATTTAACGAATTCTGAAAGCCCAGGTATCGAAACTGGCACAAACCATTTTCAAAAATCAGACAGACAGATAGACGGATAGACAGACGGACAGATATACGGACAGACAGACGGACAGACAAACGGATAGACAGACGGATAGATAGACGGACAGACAGACACACGAGTGATCCTATAAGGGTTCCGTTTATTCCTTTAGGAGTACCTAAGAAAACATGGTACAAAGTTAGCAAGTAGGCTAAGTTTACTGTAACGAGAACCGCTAATTGCTTCCTGTTTTAATTTTTTAATAGAAGAATCTTGTCATTTGGTTTTCGTTACATTAACGCTTACAAACTTTTAACTATTAGGATCCATAAGGTATTCGTTACATTTCCCGTAAAATTCCCCGTCTCCTGGGATATCTGTATCGGTTTTGTAATAATTTATCTAATTATGGACATTAAAAAAACATAGGTTTGATATACGTATATCAGTGTTAAAACAAGTAATGACACGTCAGTGTTTAAAGGTTAAGCAACAAACAATTCTACTATTTAACGAATTCTGAAAGCCCAGGTATCGAAACTGGCACAAACCATTTTCAAAAATCAGAGAGACAGATAGACGGATAGACAGACGGACAGATAGACGGACAGAGAGACGGATAGACAGACGGACAGATAGACGGACAGACAGACACACGAGTGATCTATAAGGTTTCCGTTTATTCCTTTAGGAGTACCTAAGAAAACATGGTACAAAGTTAGCCAGTAGGCTAACTTTACTGTAACGAGAACCGCTAATTGCTTCCTGTTTTAATTTAATTTTTAAATAGAAGAATCTTGTTATTTGGTTTTCGTTACATTAACGCTAACAAACTTTTACAGCGACGTCTGTCTGGACAGCGAGACGGATAGACAGACGGACAGATAGACGGACAGACAGACGGATAGACAGACGGACAGATAGATGGAGAGACAGACGGACAGATAGACGGAGAGACAGACGGACAGACAGACGGACAGAGAGACGGACAGACAGACGGACAGACAGACGGACAGACAGACGGACTGACAGACGGATAGACAGACGGACAGATAGACGGACAGAGATTCGGTTATACACGGCCAGACAGACGGATAGACAGACGGACAGATAGACGGACAGATAGACGGACAGACAGACTGACAGATAGACGGACAGACAGACGGACAGACAGACGGACAGACGAACGGACAGACAGACGGACAGACAGACGGACAGACAGACGGACAGACAGACGGACAGACAAACGGATAGACAGACGGATAGATAGACGGACAGACAGACACACGAGTGATCCTATAAGGGTTCCGTTTATTCCTTTAGGAGTACCTAAGAAAACATGATACAAAGTTAGCAAGTAGGCTAACTTTACTGTAACGAGAACCGCTAATTGCTTCCTGTTTTAATTTTTTAATAGAAGAATCTTGTCATTTGGTTTTCGTTACATTAACGCTTACAAACTTTTAACTATTAGGATCCATAAGGTATTCGTTACATTTCCCGTAAAATTCCCCGTCTCCTGGGATATCTGTATCGGTTTTGTAATAATTTATCTAATTATGGACATTAAAAAAACATAGGTTTGATATACGTATATCAGTGTTAATACAAGTAATGACACGTCAGTGTTTAAAGGTTAAACAACAAACAATTCTACTATTTAACGAATTCTGAAAGCCCAGGTATCGAAACTGGCACAAACCATTTTCAAAAATCAGACAGACAGATAGACGGATAGACAGACGGACAGATATACGGACAGACAGACGGACAGACAAACGGATAGACAGACGGATAGATAGACGGACAGACAGACACACGAGTGATCCTATAAGGGTTCCGTTTATTCCTTTAGGAGTACCTAAGAAAACATGGTACAAAGTTAGCAAGTAGGCTAAGTTTACTGTAACGAGAACCGCTAATTGCTTCCTGTTTTAATTTTTTAATAGAAGAATCTTGTCATTTGGTTTTCGTTACATTAACGCTTACAAACTTTTAACTATTAGGATCCATAAGGTATTCGTTACATTTCCCGTAAAATTCCCCGTCTCCTGGGATATCTGTATCGGTTTTGTAATAATTTATCTAATTATGGACATTAAAAAAACATAGGTTTGATATACGTATATCAGTGTTAAAACAAGTAATGACACGTCAGTGTTTAAAGGTTAAGCAACAAACAATTCTACTATTTAACGAATTCTGAAAGCCCAGGTATCGAAACTGGCACAAACCATTTTCAAAAATCAGAGAGACAGATAGACGGATAGACAGACGGACAGATAGACGGACAGAGAGACGGACAGACAGACGGACAGATAGACGGACAGACAGACACACGAGTGATCTATAAGGTTTCCGTTTATTCCTTTAGGAGTACCTAAGAAAACATGGTACAAAGTTAGCCAGTAGGCTAACTTTACTGTAACGAGAACCGCTAATTGCTTCCTGTTTTAATTTAATTTTTAAATAGAAGAATCTTGTTATTTGGTTTTCGTTACATTAACGCTAACAAACTTTTACAGCGACGTCTGTCTGGACAGCGAGACGGATAGACAGACGGACAGATAGACGGACAGACAGACGGATAGACAGACGGACAGATAGATGGAGAGACAGACGGACAGATAGACGGAGAGACAGACGGACAGACAGACGGACAGAGAGACGGACAGACAGACGGACAGAGAGACGGATAGACAGACGGACAGATAGACGGACAGACAGACGAACAGACAGAAGGACAGACAGACGGATAGACAGACGGACAGATAGACGGACAGAGAGTAGGCTAGACACGGCCAGACAGACAGATAGACAGACGGACAGATAGACGGACAGATAGACGGACAGACAGAAGGACAGATAGACGGACAGACAGACGGACAGACAGACGGAGAGACAGACACACGAGTGATCCTATAAGAGTTCCGTTAATTCCTTTAGGAGTACCTAAGAAAACATGGTACAAAGTTAGCAAGTAGGCTAACTTTACTGTAACGAGAACCGCTAATTGCTTCCTGTTTTAATTTTTTAATAGAAGAATCTTGTCATTTGGTTTTCGTTACATTAACGCTAACAAACTTTTACAGCGACGTCTGTCTGGACAGATAGACGGAGAGACAGACGGACAGATAGACGGAGAGACAGACGGACAGATAGACGGAGAGACAGACGGACAGACAGACGGACGAACAGACACACGAGTGATCCTATAAGGGTTCCGTTTATTCATTTTAAGGTACGGAACCCTAAAAACATAGTTGAGAAATAAGACTGTGACATATGGACAGGTGGACAGACAGACGGATAAACAGACGGACAGAGAGACGGACAGACAGACGGACAGAAAGACGAACAAACAGACGGACAGACAGACGGATAGACAGACGGTTAGACAGACGGACAGATAGACGGACAGAGAGACGGTTAGACACGGGCAGACAGACGGATAGACAGACGGACAGACAGACCGATAGACAGACGGTTAGACAGACGGACAGATAGACCGACAGAGAGACGGTTAGACACGGGCAGACAGACGGATAGACAGACGGACAGATAGACGGACAGATAGACGGACAGACAGACGGACAGACAGACGGACAATCAGACGGACAGACAGACCGATAGACAGACGGTTAGACAGACGGACAGATAGACGGACAGAGAGACGGTTAGACACGGGCAGACAGACGGATAGACAGACGGACAGATAGACGGACAGATAGACGGACAGACAGACGGACAGACAGACGGACAGACAGACGGACAAACAGACGTACAGACGCACGGACAGACAGACGGATAGACAGACGGACAGATAGACGGACAGAGAGACGGACAGACAGACGTACAGACAGACGGACAGATAGACGGAGAGACAGACGGACAGATAGACGGAGAGACAGACGGACAGACAGATGGACAGAGAGACGGACAGACAGACGGACAGACAGACGGACGAACAGACGTACAGACGCACGGACAGACAGACGGATAGACAGACGGACAGATAGACGGACAGAGAGACGGACAGACAGACGTACAGACAGACGGACAGATAGACGGAGAGACAGACGGACAGATAGACGGAGAGACAGACGGACAGACAGACGGACAGAGAGACGGACAGACAGACGGACAGACAGACGGACGAACAGACACACGAGTGATCCTATAAGGGTTCCGTTTATTCATTTTAAGGTACGGAACCCTAAAAACATAGTTGAGAAATAAGACTGTGACATATGGACAGGTGGACAGACAGACGGACAAACAGACGGACAGAGAGACGGACAGACAGACGGACAGACAGACGGACAAACAGACGGACAGACAGACGGATAGACAGATGGTTAGACAGACGGACAGATAGACGGACAGAGAGACGGTTAGACACGGGCAGACAGACGGACAGATAGACGGACAGACAGACGGACAGACAGACGGACAGACAGACGGACAAACAGACGTACAGACAGACGGACAGACAGACGGATAGACAGACGGACAGATAGACGGACACAGAGACGGACAGACAGACGGACAGACAGACGGACAGACAGACGGATAGACAGACGGACAGATAGACGGACAGAGAGACGGACAGAGAGACGGTTAGACGCAGACAGACAGACGGATAGACAGACGGACAGATAGACGGACAGATAGACGGACAGACAGATGGACAGATAGACGGACAGACAGACGTACAGACAGACGGACAGACAGACGGACAGACGAACGGACAGACAGACGGACAGACAGACGGACAGACAGACGGACAGACAGACGGACAGACAAACGGATAGACAGACGGATAGATAGACGGACAGACAGACACACGAGTGATCCTATAAGGGTTCCGTTTATTCCTTTAGGAGTACCTAAGAATACATGATACAAAGTTAGCAAGTAGGCTAACTTTACTGTAACGAGAACCGCTAAATCCTTCCTGTTTTAATTTTTTAATAGAAGAATCTTGTCATTTGGTTTTCGTTACATTAACGCTTACAAACTTTTAACTATTAGGATCCATAAGGTATTCGTTACATTTCCCGTAAAATTCCCCGTCTCCTGGGATATCTTTGTCGGTTTTGTTATAATTTATCTAATTATGGACATTAAAAAAACATAGGTTTGATATACGTATATCAGTGTTAATACAAGTAATGACACGTCAGTGTTTAAAGGTTAAGCAACAAACAATTCTACTATTTAACGAATTCTGAAAGCCCAGGTATCGAAACTGGCACAAACCATTTTCAAAAATCAGACAGACAGATAGACGGATAGACAGACGGACAGATAGACGGACAGAGAGACGGATAGACAGACGGACAGATAGACGGACAGACAGACACACGAGTGATCTATAAGGCTTCCGTTTATTCCTTTAGGAGTACCTAAGAAAACATGGTACAAAGTTAGCCAGTAGGCTAACTTTACTGTAACGAGAACCGCTAATTGCTTCCTGTTTTAATTTAATTTTTAAATAGAAGAATCTTGTTATTTGGTTTTCGTTACATTAACGCTAACAAACTTTTACAGCGACGTCTGTCTGGACAGCGAGACGGATAGACAGACGGACAGATAGACGGACAGACAGACGGATAGACAGACGGACAGATAGATGGAGAGACAGACGGACAGATAGACGGAGAGACAGACGGACAGACAGACGGACAGAAAGACGGACAGACAGACGGACAGAGAGACGGATAGACAGACGGACAGATAGACGGACAGACAGACGAACAGACAGAAGGACAGACAGACGGATAGACAGACGGACAGATAGACGGACAGAGAGTAGGCTAGACACGGCCAGACAGACAGATAGACAGACCGACAGATAGACGGACAGATAGACGGACAGACAGAAGGACAGATAGATGGACAGACAGACGGACAGACAGACGGAGAGACAGACACACGAGTGATCCTATAAGAGTTCCGTTAATTCCTTTAGGAGTACCTAAGAAAACATGGTACAAAGTTAGCAAGTAGGCTAACTTTACTGTAACGAGAACCGCTAATTGCTTCCTGTTTTAATTTTTTAATAGAAGAATCTTGTCATTTGGTTTTCGTTACATTAACGCTAACACACTTTTACAGCGACGTCTGTCTGGACAGATAGACGGAGAGACAGACGGACAGATAGACGGAGAGACAGACGGACAGACAGACGGACAGAGAGACGGACAGGCAGACGGACAGACAGACGGACGAACAGACACACGAGTGATCCTATAAGGGTTCCGTTTATTCATTTTAAGGTACGGAACCCTAAAAACATAGTTGAGAAATAAGACTGTGACATATGGACAGGTGGACAGACAGACGGATAAACAGACGGACAGAGAGACGGACAGACAGACGGACAGAAAGACGAACAAACAGACGGACAGACAGACGGATAGACAGACGGTTAGACAGACGGACAGATAGACGGACAGAGAGACGGTTAGACACGGGCAGACAGACGGATAGACAGACGGACAGATAGACGGACAGATAGACAGACAGACAGACGGACAGACAGACGGACAGATAGACAGACAGACAGACGGACAGACAGACGGACAGACAGACGGACAGACAGACGGACAGACAGACGGACAGACAGACGGACAGACAGACGGACAGACAGACGGAGAGACAGACACACGAGTGATCCTATAAGGGTTCCGTTTATTCATTTTAAGGTACGGAACCCTAAAAACATAGTTGAGAAATAAGACTGTGACATATGGACAGGTGGACAGACAGACGGACAAACAGACGGACAGAGAGACGGACAGACAGACGGACAGACAGACGGACAAACAGACGGACAGACAGACGGATAGACAGACGGTTAGACAGACGGACAGATAGACGGACAGAGAGACGGTTAGACACGGGCAGACAGACGGATAGACAGACGGACAGATAGACGGACAGATAGACGGACAGACAGACGGACAGACAGACGGACAGACAGACGGACAAACAGACGGACAGACAGACGGACAGACAGACGGATAGACAGACGGACAGATAGACGGACACAGAGACGGACAGACAGACGGACAGACAGACGGACAGACAGACGGATAGACAGACGGACAGATAGACGGACAGAGAGACGGACAGAGAGACGGTTAGACGCAGACAGACAGACGGATAGACAGACGGACAGATAGACGGACAGATAGACGGACAGACAGATGGACAGATAGACGGACAGACAGACGTACAGACAGACGAACAGACAGACGGACAGACGAACGGACAGACAGACGGACAGACAGACGGACAGACAGACGGACAGACAGACGGACAGATAGACGGATAGACAGACGGATAGATAGACGGACAGACAGACACACGAGTGATCCTATAAGGGTTCCGTTTATTCCTTTAGGAGTACCTAAGAAAACATGATGCAAAGTTAGCAAGTAGGCTTACTTTACTGTAACGAGAACCGCTAATTGCTTCCTGTTTTAATTTTTTAATAGAAGAATCTTGTCATTTGGTTTTCGTTACATTAACGCTTACAAACTTTTAACTATTAGGATCCATAAGGTATTCGTTACATTTCCCGTAAAATTCCCCGTCTCCTGGGATATCTGTGTCGGTTTTGTAATAATTTATCTAATTATGGACATTAAAAAAACATAGGTTTGATATACGTATATCAGTGTTAATACAAGTAATGACACGTCAGTGTTTAAAGGTTAAGCAACAAACAATTCTACTATTTAACGAATTCTGAAAGCCCAGGTATCGAAACTGGCACAAACCATTTTCAAAAATCAGACAGACAGATAGACGGATAGACAGACGGACAGATAGACGGACAGAGAGACGGATAGACAGACGGACAGATAGACGGACAGACAGACACACGAGTGATCTATAAGGCTTCCGTTTATTCCTTTAGGAGTACCTAAGAAAACATGGTACAAAGTTAGCCAGTAGGCTAACTTTACTGTAACGAGAACCGCTAATTGCTTCCTGTTTTAATTTAATTTTTAAATAGAAGAATCTTGTTATTTGGTTTTCGTTACATTAACGCTAACAAACTTTTACAGCAACGTCTGTCTGGACAGCGAGACGGATAGACAGACGGACAGATAGACGGACAGACAGACGGATAGACAGACGGACAGATAGATGGAGAGACAGACGGACAGATAGACGGAGAGACAGACGGACAGACAGACGGACAGAGAGACGGACAGACAGACGGACAGAGAGACGGATAGACAGACGGACAGATAGACGGACAGACAGACGAACAGACAGAAGGACAGACAGACGGATAGACAGACGGACAGATAGACGGACAGAGAGTAGGCTAGACACGGCCAGACAGACAGATAGACAGACGGACAGATAGACGGCCAGATAGACGGACAGACAGACGGACAGAAAGACGGACAGACGGACGGACAGACAGACGGACAGACAGACGGACAGACAGACGGACAGACAGACGGACAGACAGACGGACAGACAAACGGAGAGACAGACAGACGGACAGACAGACGGACAAACAGACGGAGAGACAGACAGACGGACAGACAGACGGAGAGACAGACACACGAGTGATCCTATAAGAGTTCCGTTAATTCCTTTAGGAGTACCTAAGAAAACATGGTACAAAGTTAGCAAGTGGGCTAACTTTACTGTAACGAGAACCGCTAATTGCTTCCTGTTTTAATTTTTTAATAGAAGAATTTGTCATTTGGTTTTCGTTACATTAACGCTAACAAACTTTTACAGCGACGTCTGTCTGGACAGCGAGACGGATAGACAGACGGACAGATAGACGGACAGCGAGACGGATAGACAGACGGACAGATAGACGGACAGACAGACGGATAGACAGACGGACAGATAGACGGAGAGACAGACGGACAGAAAGACGGAGAGACAGACGGACAGACAGACGGACAGAGAGACGGACAGACAGACGGACAGAGAGACGGATAGACAGACGGACAGATAGACGGACAGACAGACGAACAGACAGAAGGACAGACAGACGGATAGACAGACGGACAGATAGACGGACAGAGAGTAGGTTAGACACGGCCAGACAGACAGATAGACAGACGGACAGATAGACGGACTGATAGACGGACAGACAGACGGACAGATAGACGGACAGACAGACGGACAGACAGACGGACAGACAGACGGACAGACAGACGGACAGACAGACGGACAGACAGACGGACAGACAGACGGACAGACAGACGGAGAGACAGACACACGAGTGATCCTATAAGAGTTCCGTTAATTCCTTTAGGAGTACCTAAGAAAACATGGTACAAAGTTAGCAAGTAGGCTTACTTTACTGTAACGAGAACCGCTAATTGCTTCCTGTTTTAATTTTTTAATAGAAGAATCTTGTCATTTGGTTTTCGTTACATTAACGCTAACACACTTTTACAGCGACGTCTGTCTGGACAGATAGACGGAGAGACAGACGGACAGATAGACGGAGAGACAGACGGACAGACAGACGGACAGAGAGACGGACAGGCAGACGGACAGACAGACAAACGAACAGACACACGAGTGATCCTATAAGGGTTCCGTTTATTCATTTTAAGGTACGGAACCCTAAAAACATAGTTGAGAAATAAGACTGTGACATATGGACAGGTGGACAGACAGACGGACAAACAGACGGACAGAGAGACGGACAGACAGACGGACAGACAGACGGACAATCAGACGGACAGACAGTCCGATAGACAGACGGTTAGACAGACGGACAGATAGACGGACAGAGAGACGGTTAGACACGGGCAGACAGACGGATAGACAGACGGACAGATAGACGGACAGATAGACGGACAGACAGACGGACAGACAGACGGACAGACAGACGGACAAACAGACGTACAGACGCACGGACAGACAGACGGATAGACAGACGGACAGATAGACGGACAGAGAGACGGACAGACAGACGTACAGACAGACGGACAGATAGACGGAGAGACAGACGGACAGATAGACGGAGAGACAGACGGACAGACAGATGGACAGAGAGACGGACAGACAGACGGACAGACAGACGGACGAACAGACGTACAGACGCACGGACAGACAGACGGATAGACAGACGGACAGATAGACGGACAGAGAGACGGACAGACAGACGTACAGACAGACGGACAGATAGACGGAGAGACAGACGGACAGATAGACGGAGAGACAGACGGACAGACAGACGGACAGAGAGACGGACAGACAGACGGACAGACAGACGGACGAACAGACACACGAGTGATCCTATAAGGGTTCCGTTTATTCATTTTAAGGTACGGAACCCTAAAAACATAGTTGAGAAATAAGACTGTGACATATGGACAGGTGGACAGACAGACGGACAAACAGACGGACAGAGAGACGGACAGACAGACGGACAGACAGACGGACAAACAGACGGACAGACAGACGGATAGACAGACGGACAGACAGACGGACAGATAGACGGACAGAGAGACGGTTAGACACGGCCAGACAGACGGACAGATAGACGGACAGACAGACGGACAGACAGACGGACAGACAGACGGACAAACAGACGTACAGACAGACGGACAGACAGACGGATAGACAGACGGACAGATAGACGGACACAGAGACGGACAGACAGACGTACAGACAGACGGACAGACAGACGGATAGACAGACGGACAGATAGACGGACAGAGAGACGGACAGAGAGACGGTTAGACGCAGACAGACAGACGGATAGACAGACGGACAGATAGACGGACAGATAGACGGACAGACAGATGGACAGATAGACGGACAGACAGACGTACAGACAGACGGACAGACAGACGGACAGACGAACGGACAGACAGACGGACAGACAGACGGACAGACAGACGGACAGACAGACGGACAGACAAACGGATAGACAGACGGATAGATAGACGGACAGACAGACACTCGAGTGATCCTATAAGGGTTCCGTTTATTCCTTTAGGAGTACCTAAGAAAACATGATACAAAGTTAGCAAGTAGGCTAACTTTACTGTAACGAGAACCGCTAAATCCTTCCTGTTTTAATTTTTTAATAGAAGAATCTTGTCATTTGGTTTTCGTTACATTAACGCTTACAAACTTTTAACTATTAGGATCCATAAGGTATTCGTTACATTTCCCGTAAAATTCCCCGTCTCCTGGGATATCTGTGTCGGTTTTGTAATAATTTATCTAATTATGGACATTAAAAAAACATAGGTTTGATATACGTATATCAGTGTTAATACAAGTAATGACACGTCAGTGTTTAAAGGTTAAGCAACAAACAATTCTACTATTTAACGAATTCTGAAAGCCCAGGTATCGAAACTGGCACAAACCATTTTCAAAAATCAGACAGACAGATAGACGGATAGACAGACGGACAGATAGACGGACAGAGAGACGGATAGACAGACGGACAGATAGACGGACAGACAGACACACGAGTGATCTATAAGGCTTCCGTTTATTCCTTTAGGAGTACCTAAGAAAACATGGTACAAAGTTAGCCAGTAGGCTAACTTTACTGTAACGAGAACCGCTAATTGCTTCCTGTTTTAATTTAATTTTTAAATAGAAGAATCTTGTTATTTGGTTTTCGTTACATTAACGCTAACAAACTTTTACAGCGACGTCTGTCTGGACAGCGAGACGGATAGACAGACGGACAGATAGACGGACAGACAGACGGATAGACAGACGGACAGATAGATGGAGAGACAGACGGAAAGATAGACGGAGAGACAGACGGACAGACAGACGGACAGAGAGACGGACAGACAGACGGACAGAGAGACGGATAGACAGACGGACAGATAGACGGACAGACAGACGAACAGACAGAAGGACAGACAGACGGATAGACAGACGGACAGATAGACGGACAGAGAGTAGGCTAGACACGGCCAGACAGACAGATAGACAGACCGACAGATAGACGGACAGATAGACGGACAGACAGAAGGACAGATAGACGGACAGACAGACGGACAGACAGACGGAGAGACAGACACACGAGTGATCCTATAAGAGTTCCGTTAATTCCTTTAGGAGTACCTAAGAAAACATGGTACAAAGTTAGCAAGTAGGCTAACTTTACTGTAACGAGAACCGCTAATTGCTTCCTGTTTTAATTTTTTAATAGAAGAATCTTGTCATTTGGTTTTCGTTACATTAACGCTAACACACTTTTACAGCGACGTCTGTCTGGACAGATAGACGGAGAGACAGACGGACAGATAGACGGAGAGACAGACGGACAGACAGACGGACAGAGAGACGGACAGGCAGACGGACAGACAGACGGACGAACAGACACACGAGTGATCCTATAAGGGTTCCGTTTATTCATTTTAAGGTACGGAACCCTAAAAACATAGTTGAGAAATAAGACTGTGACATATGGACAGGTGGACAGACAGACGGATAAACAGACGGACAGAGAGACGGACCGACAGACGGACAGACAGACGAACAAACAGACGGACAGACAGACGGATAGACAGACGGTTAGACAGACGGACAGATAGACGGACAGAGAGACGGTTAGACACGGGCAGACAGACGGATAGACAGACGGACAGATAGACGGACAGATAGACAGACAGACAGACGGACAGACAGACGGACAGATAGACGGACAGACAGACGGACAGACAGACGGACAGACAGACGGACAGACAGACGGACAGACAGACGGACAGACAGACGGACAGACAGACGGACAGACAGACGGAGAGACAGACACACGAGTGATCCTATAAGGGTTCCGTTTATTCATTTTAAGGTACGGAACCCTAAAAACATAGTTGAGAAATAAGACTGTGACATATGGACAGGTGGACAGACAGACGGACAAACAGACGGACAAAGAGACGGACAGACAGACGGAGAGACAGACGGACAAACAGACGGACAGACAGACGGATAGACAGACGGTTAGACAGACGGACAGATAGACGGACAGAGAGACGGTTAGACACGGGCAGACAGACGGATAGACAGACGGACAGATAGACGGACAGATAGACGGACAGACAGACGGACAGACAGACGGACAGACAGACGGACAAACAGACGTACAGACGGACGGACAGACAGACGGATAGACAGACGGACAGATAGACGGACAGAGAGACGGACAGACAGACGTACAGACAGACGGACAGATAGACGGAGAGACAGACGGACAGATAGACGGAGGGACAGACGGACAGACAGACGGACAGAGAGACGGACAGACAGACGGACAGACAGACGGACGAACAGACACACGAGTGATCCTATAAGGGTTCCGTTTATTCATTTTAAGGTACGGAACCCTAAAAACATAGTTGAGAAATAAGACTGTGACATATGGACAGGTGGACAGACAGACGGACAAACAGACGGACAGAGAGACGGACAGACAGACGGACAGACAGACGGACAAACAGACGGACAGACAGACGGATAGACAGACGGTTAGACAGACGGACAGATAGACGGACAGAGAGACGGTTAGACACGGGCAGACAGACGGATAGACAGACGGACAGATAGACGGACAGATAGACGGACAGACAGACGGACAGACAGACGGACAGACAGACGGACAAACAGACGTACAGACAGACGGACAGACAGACGGATAGACAGACGGACAGATAGACGGACAGAGAGACGGACAGACAGACGTACAGACAGACGGACAGACAGACGGATAGACAGACGGACAGATAGACGGACAGAGAGACGGACAGAGAGACGGTTAGACGCAGACAGACAGACGGATAGACAGACGGACAGATAGACGGACAGATAGACGGACAGACAGATGGACAGATAGACGGACAGACAGACGTACAGACAGACGAACAGACAGACGGACAGACGAACGGACAGACAGACGGACAGACAGACGGACAGACAGACGGACAGACAGACGGACAGACAAACGGATAGACAGACGGATAGATAGACGGACAGACAGACACACGAGTGATCCTATAAGGGTTCCGTTTATTCCTTTAGGAGTACCTAAGAAAACATGATACAAAGTTAGCAAGTAGGCTAACTTTACTGTAACGAGAACCGCTAATTGCTTCCTGTTTTAATTTTTTAATAGAAGAATCTTGTCATTTGGTTTTCGTTACATTAACGCTTACAAACTTTTAACTATTAGGATCCATAAGGTATTCGTTACATTTCCCGTAAAATTCCCCGTCTCCTGGGATATCTGTGTCGGTTTTGTAATAATTTATCTAATTATGGACATTAAAAAAACATAGGTTTGATATACGTATATCAGTGTTAATACAAGTAATGACACGTCAGTGTTTAAAGGTTAAGCAACAAACAATTCTACTATTTAACGAATTCTGAAAGCCCAGGTATCGAAACTGGCACAAACCATTTTCAAAAATCAGACAGACAGATAGACGGATAGACAGACGGACAGATAGACGGACAGAGAGACGGATAGACAGACGGACAGATAGACGGACAGACAGACACACGAGTGATCTATAAGGCTTCCGTTTATTCCTTTAGGAGTACCTAAGAAAACATGGTACAAAGTTAGCCAGTAGGCTAACTTTACTGTAACGAGAACCGCTAATTGCTTCCTGTTTTAATTTAATTTTTAAATAGAAGAATCTTGTTATTTGGTTTTCGTTACATTAACGCTAACAAACTTTTACAGCAACGTCTGTCTGGACAGCGAGACGGATAGACAGACGGACAGATAGACGGACAGACAGACGGATAGACAGACGGACAGATAGATGGAGAGACAGACGGACAGATAGACGGAGAGACAGACGGACAGACAGACGGACAGAGAGACGGACAGACAGACGGACAGAGAGACGGATAGACAGACGGACAGATAGACGGACAGACAGACGAACAGACAGAAGGACAGACAGACGGATAGACAGACGGACAGATAGACGGACAGAGAGTAGGCTAGACACGGCCAGACAGACAGATAGACAGACGGACAGATAGACGGCCAGATAGACGGACAGACAGACGGACAGAAAGACGGACAGACGGACGGAAGGACAGACGGACAGACAGACGGACAGACAGACGGACAGACAGACGGACAGACAGACGGACAGAAAGACGGACAGACAGACGGACAGAGAGACGGATAGACAGACGGACAGATAGACGGACAGACAGACGAACAGACAGAAGGACAGACAGACGGATAGACAGACGGACAGATAGACGGACAGAGAGTAGGCTAGACACGGCCAGACAGACAGATAGACAGACCGACAGATAGACGGACAGATAGACGGACAGACAGAAGGACAGATAGATGGACAGACAGACGGACAGACAGACGGAGAGACAGACACACGAGTGATCCTATAAGAGTTCCGTTAATTCCTTTAGGAGTACCTAAGAAAACATGGTACAAAGTTAGCAAGTAGGCTAACTTTACTGTAACGAGAACCGCTAATTGCTTCCTGTTTTAATTTTTTAATAGAAGAATCTTGTCATTTGGTTTTCGTTACATTAACGCTAACACACTTTTACAGCGACGTCTGTCTGGACAGATAGACGGAGAGACAGACGGACAGACAGACGGAGAGACAGACGGACAGATAGACGGACAGAGAGACGGACAGGCAGACGGACAGACAGACGGACGAACAGACACACGAGTGATCCTATAAGGGTTCCGTTTATTCATTTTAAGGTACGGAACCCTAAAAACATAGTTGAGAAATAAGACTGTGACATATGGACAGGTGGACAGACAGACGGATAAACAGACGGACAGAGAGACGGACAGACAGACGGACAGAAAGACGAACAAACAGACGGACAGACAGACGGATAGACAGACGGTTAGACAGACGGACAGATAGACGGACAGAGAGACGGTTAGACACGGGCAGACAGACGGATAGACAGACGGACAGATAGACGGACAGATAGACAGACAGACAGACGGACAGACAGACGGACAGATAGACGGACAGACAGACGGACAGACAGACGGACAGACAGACGGACAGACAGACGGACAGACAGACGGACAGACAGACGGACAGACAGACGGACAGACAGACGGAGAGACAGACACACGAGTGATCCTATAAGGGTTCCGTTTATTCATTTTAAGGTACGGAACCCTAAAAACATAGTTGAGAAATAAGACTGTGACATATGGACAGGTGGACAGACAGACGGACAAACAGACGGACAGAGAGACGGACAGACAGACGGACAGACAGACGGACAAACAGACGGACAGACAGACGGATAGACAGACGGTTAGACAGACGGACAGATAGACGGACAGAGAGACGGTTAGACACGGGCAGACAGACGGATAGACAGACGGACAGATAGACGGACAGATAGACGGACAGACAGACGGACAGACAGACGGACAGACAGACGGACAAACAGACGTACAGACAGACGGACAGACAGACGGATAGACAGACGGACAGATAGACGGACACAGAGACGGACAGACAGACGTACAGACAGACGGACAGACAGACGGATAGACAGACGGACAGATAGACGGACAGAGAGACGGACAGAGAGACGGTTAGACGCAGACAGACAGACGGATAGACAGACGGACAGATAGACGGACAGATAGACGGACAGACAGATGGACAGATAGACGGACAGACAGACGTACAGACAGACGAACAGACAGACGGACAGACGAACGGACAGACAGACGGACAGACAGACGGACAGACAGACGGACAGACAGACGGACAGACAAACGGATAGACAGACGGATAGATAGACGGACAGACAGACACACGAGTGATCCTATAAGGGTTCCGTTTATTCCTTTAGGAGTACCTAAGAAAACATGATGCAAAGTTAGCAAGTAGGCTTACTTTACTGTAACGAGAACCGCTAATTGCTTCCTGTTTTAATTTTTTAATAGAAGAATCTTGTCATTTGGTTTTCGTTACATTAACGCTTACAAACTTTTAACTATTAGGATCCATAAGGTATTCGTTACATTTCCCGTAAAATTCCCCGTCTCCTGGGATATCTGTGTCGGTTTTGTAATAATTTATCTAATTATGGACATTAAAAAAACATAGGTTTGATATACGTATATCAGTGTTAATACAAGTAATGACACGTCAGTGTTTAAAGGTTAAGCAACAAACAATTCTACTATTTAACGAATTCTGAAAGCCCAGGTATCGAAACTGGCACAAACCATTTTCAAAAATCAGACAGACAGATAGACGGATAGACAGACGGACAGATAGACGGACAGAGAGACGGATAGACAGACGGACAGATAGACGGACAGACAGACACACGAGTGATCTATAAGGCTTCCGTTTATTCCTTTAGGAGTACCTAAGAAAACATGGTACAAAGTTAGCCAGTAGGCTAACTTTACTGTAACGAGAACCGCTAATTGCTTCCTGTTTTAATTTAATTTTTAAATAGAAGAATCTTGTTATTTGGTTTTCGTTACATTAACGCTAACAAACTTTTACAGCAACGTCTGTCTGGACAGCGAGACGGATAGACAGACGGACAGATAGACGGACAGACAGACGGATAGACAGACGGACAGATAGATGGAGAGACAGACGGACAGATAGACGGACAGACAGACGGACAGACAGACGGACAGAGAGACGGACAGACAGACGGACAGAGAGACGGATAGACAGACGGACAGATAGACGGACAGACAGACGAACAGACAGAAGGACAGACAGACGGATAGACAGACGGACAGATAGACGGACAGAGAGTAGGCTAGACACGGCCAGACAGACAGATAGACAGACGGACAGATAGACGGCCAGATAGACGGACAGACAGACGGACAGAAAGACGGACAGACGGACGGACAGACAGACGGACAGACAGACGGACAGACAGACGGACAGACAGACGGACAGACAGACGGACAGACAGACGGAGAGACAGACAGACGGACAGACAGACGGACAAACAGACGGAGAGACAGACAGACGGACAGACAGACGGAGAGACAGACACACGAGTGATCCTATAAGAGTTCCGTTAATTCCTTTAGGAGTACCTAAGAAAACATGGTACAAAGTTAGCAAGTGGGCTAACTTTACTGTAACGAGAACCGCTAATTGCTTCCTGTTTTAATTTTTTAATAGAAGAATTTGTCATTTGGTTTTCGTTACATTAACGCTAACAAACTTTTACAGCGACGTCTGTCTGGACAGCGAGACGGATAGACAGACGGACAGATAGACGGACAGCGAGACGGATAGACAGACGGACAGATAGACGGACAGACAGACGGATAGACAGACGGACAGATAGACGGAGAGACAGACGGACAGAAAGACGGAGAGACAGACGGACAGACAGACGGACAGAGAGACGGACAGACAGACGGACAGAGAGACGGATAGACAGACGGACAGATAGACGGACAGACAGACGAACAGACAGAAGGACAGACAGACGGATAGACAGACGGACAGATAGACGGACAGAGAGTAGGTTAGACACGGCCAGACAGACAGATAGACAGACGGACAGATAGACGGACAGATAGACGGACAGACAGACGGACAGATAGACGGACAGACAGACGGACAGACAGACGGACAGACAGACGGACAGACAGACGGACAGACAGACGGACAGACAGACGGACAGACAGACGGACAGACAGACGGAGAGACAGACACACGAGTGATCCTATAAGAGTTCCGTTAATTCCTTTAGGAGTACCTAAGAAAACATGGTACAAAGTTAGCAAGTAGGCTTACTTTACTGTAACGAGAACCGCTAATTGCTTCCTGTTTTAATTTTTTAATAGAAGAATCTTGTCATTTGGTTTTCGTTACATTAACGCTAACAAACTTTTACAGCGACGTCTGTCTGGACAGCGAGACGGATAGACAGACGGACAGATAGACGGACAGACAGACGGATAGACAGACGGACAGATAGACGGAGAGACAGACGGACAGATAGACGGAGAGACAGACGGACAGACAGACGGACAGAGAGACGGACAGGCAGACGGACAGACAGACGGACGAACAGACACACGAGTGATCCTATAAGGGTTCCGTTTATTCATTTTAAGGTACGGAACCCTAAAAACATAGTTGAGAAATAAGACTGTGACATATGGACAGGTGGACAGACAGACGGACAAACAGACGGACAGAGAGACGGACAGACAGACGGACAGACAGACGGACAATCAGACGGACAGACAGACCGATAGACAGACGGTTAGACAGACGGACAGATAGACGGACAGAGAGACGGTTAGACACGGGCAGACAGACGGATAGACAGACGGACAGATAGACGGACAGATAGACGGACAGACAGACGGACAGACAGACGGACAGACAGACGGACAAACAGACGTACAGACGCACGGACAGACAGACGGATAGACAGACGGACAGATAGACGGACAGAGAGACGGACAGACAGACGTACAGACAGACGGACAGATAGACGGAGAGACAGACGGACAGATAGACGGAGAGACAGACGGACAGACAGATGGACAGAGAGACGGACAGACAGACGGACAGACAGACGGACGAACAGACGTACAGACGCACGGACAGACAGACGGATAGACAGACGGACAGATAGACGGACAGAGAGACGGACAGACAGACGGACAGACAGACGGACAGACAGACGGACAGACAGACGGACAGATAGACGGAGAGACAGACGGACAGACAGACGGACAGAGAGACGGACAGACAGACGGACAGACAGACGGACGAACAGACACACGAGTGATCCTATAAGGGTTCCGTTTATTCATTTTAAGGTACGGAACCCTAAAAACATAGTTGAGAAATAAGACTGTGACATATGGACAGGTGGACAGACAGACGGACAGACAGACGGACAGACAGACGGACAGACAGACGGACAGACAGACGGACAAACAGACGGACAGACAGACGGATAGACAGATGGTTAGACAGACGGACAGATAGACGGACAGAGAGACGGTTAGACACGGGCAGACAGACGGACAGATAGACGGACAGACAGACGGACAGACAGACGGACAGACAGACGGACAGACAGACGGACAGACAGACGGACAGACAGACGGATAGACAGACGGACAGACAGACGGACACACAGACGGACAGACAGACGTACAGACAGACGGACAGACAGACGGATAGACAGACGGACAGATAGACGGACAGAGAGACGGACAGAGAGACGGTTAGACGCAGACAGACAGACGGATAGACAGACGGACAGATAGACGGACAGATAGACGGACAGACAGATGGACAGATAGACGGACAGACAGACGTACAGACAGACGGACAGACAGACGGACAGACGAACGGACAGACAGACGGACAGACAGACGGACAGACAGACGGACAGACAGACGGACAGACAAACGGATAGACAGACGGATAGATAGACGGACAGACAGACACTCGAGTGATCCTATAAGGGTTCCGTTTATTCCTTTAGGAGTACCTAAGAAAACATGATACAAAGTTAGCAAGTAGGCTAACTTTACTGTAACGAGAACCGCTAAATCCTTCCTGTTTTAATTTTTTAATAGAAGAATCTTGTCATTTGGTTTTCGTTACATTAACGCTTACAAACTTTTAACTATTAGGATCCATAAGGTATTCGTTACATTTCTCGTAAAATTCCCCGTCTCCTGGGATATCTGTGTCGGTTTTGTAATAATTTATCTAATTATGGACATTAAAAAAACATAGGTTTGATATACGTATATCAGTGTTAATACAAGTAATGACACGTCAGTGTTTAAAGGTTAAGCAACAAACAATTCTACTATTTAACGAATTCTGAAAGCCCAGGTATCGAAACTGGCACAAACCATTTTCAAAAATCAGACAGACAGATAGACGGATAGACAGACGGACAGATAGACGGACAGAGAGACGGATAGACAGACGGACAGATAGACGGACAGACAGACACACGAGTGATCTATAAGGCTTCCGTTTATTCCTTTAGGAGTACCTAAGAAAACATGGTACAAAGTTAGCCAGTAGGCTAACTTTACTGTAACGAGAACCGCTAATTGCTTCCTGTTTTAATTTAATTTTTAAATAGAAGAATCTTGTTATTTGGTTTTCGTTACATTAACGCTAACAAACTTTTACAGCGACGTCTGTCTGGACAGCGAGACGGATAGACAGACGGACAGATAGACGGACAGACAGACGGATAGACAGACGGACAGATAGATGGAGAGACAGACGGACAGATAGACGGAGAGACAGACGGACAGACAGACGGACAGAGAGACGGACAGACAGACGGACAGAGAGACGGATAGACAGACGGACAGATAGACGGACAGACAGACGAACAGACAGAAGGACAGACAGACGGACAGATAGACGGACAGAGAGACGGTTAGACACGGGCAGACAGACGGATAGACAGACGGACAGATAGACGGACAGACAGACGGACAGACAGACGGACAGACAGACGGACAGACAGACGGACAAACAGACGTACAGACGGACGGACAGACAGACGGATAGACAGACGGACAGATAGACGGACAGAGAGACGGACAGACAGACGTACAGACAGACGGACAGATAGACGGAGAGACAGACGGACAGATAGACGGAGAGACAGACGGACAGACAGACGGACAGAGAGACGGACAGACAGACGGACAGACAGACGGACGAACAGACACACGAGTGATCCTATAAGGGTTCCGTTTATTCATTTTAAGGTACGGAACCCTAAAAACATAGTTGAGAAATAAGACTGTGACATATGGACAGGTGGACAGACAGACGGACAAACAGACGGACAGAGAGACGGACAGACAGACGGACAGACAGACGGACAAACAGACGGACAGACAGACGGATAGACAGACGGTTAGACAGACGGACAGATAGACGGACAGAGAGACGGTTAGACACGGGCAGACAGACGGATAGACAGACGGACAGATAGACGGACAGATAGACGGACAGACAGACGGACAGACAGACGGACAGACAGACGGACAAACAGACGTACAGACAGACGGACAGACAGACGGATAGACAGACGGACAGATAGACGGACACAGAGACGGACAGACAGACGTACAGACAGACGGACAGACAGACGGATAGACAGACGGACAGATAGACGGAGAGACAGACACACGAGTGATCCTATAAGAGTTCCGTTAATTCCTTTAGGAGTACCTAAGAAAACATGGTACAAAGTTAGCAAGTAGGCTAACTTTACTGTAACGAGAACCGCTAATTGCTTCCTGTTTTAATTTTTTAATAGAAGAATCTTGTCATTTGGTTTTCGTTACATTAACGCTAACACACTTTTACAGCGACGTCTGTCTGGACAGATAGACGGAGAGACAGACGGACAGATAGACGGAGAGACAGACGGACAGACAGACGGACAGAGAGACGGACAGGCAGACGGACAGACAGACGGACGAACAGACACACGAGTGATCCTATAAGGGTTCCGTTTATTCATTTTAAGGTACGGAACCCTAAAAACATAGTTGAGAAATAAGACTGTGACATATGGACAGGTGGACAGACAGACGGATAAACAGACGGACAGAGAGACGGACCGACAGACGGACAGACAGACGAACAAACAGACGGACAGACAGACGGATAGACAGACGGACAGATAGACGGAGAGACAGACACACGAGTGATCCTATAAGAGTTCCGTTAATTCCTTTAGGAGTACCTAAGAAAACATGGTACAAAGTTAGCAAGTAGGCTAACTTTACTGTAACGAGAACCGCTAATTGCTTCCTGTTTTAATTTTTTAATAGAAGAATCTTGTCATTTGGTTTTCGTTACATTAACGCTAACACACTTTTACAGCGACGTCTGTCTGGACAGATAGACGGAGAGACAGACGGACAGATAGACGGAGAGACAGACGGACAGACAGACGGACAGAGAGACGGACAGGCAGACGGACAGACAGACGGACGAACAGACACACGAGTGATCCTATAAGGGTTCCGTTTATTCATTTTAAGGTACGGAACCCTAAAAACATAGTTGAGAAATAAGACTGTGACATATGGACAGGTGGACAGACAGACGGATAAACAGACGGACAGAGAGACGGACCGACAGACGGACAGACAGACGAACAAACAGACGGACAGACAGACGGATAGACAGACGGTTAGACAGACGGACAGATAGACGGACAGAGAGACGGTTAGACACGGGCAGACAGACGGATAGACAGACGGACAGATAGACGGACAGATAGACAGACAGACAGACGGACAGACAGACGGACAGATAGACGGACAGACAGACGGACAGACAGACGGACAGACAGACGGACAGACAGACGGACAGACAGACGGACAGACAGACGGACAGACAGACGGACAGACAGACGGAGAGACAGACACACGAGTGATCCTATAAGGGTTCCGTTTATTCATTTTAAGGTACGGAACCCTAAAAACATAGTTGAGAAATAAGACTGTGACATATGGACAGGTGGACAGACAGACGGACAAACAGACGGACAAAGAGACGGACAGACAGACGGACAGACAGACGGACAAACAGACGGACAGACAGACGGATAGACAGACGGTTAGACAGACGGACAGATAGACGGACAGAGAGACGGTTAGACACGGGCAGACAGACGGATAGACAGACGGACAGATAGACGGACAGATAGACGGACAGACAGACGGACAGACAGACGGACAGACAGACGGACAAACAGACGTACAGACGGACGGACAGACAGACGGATAGACAGACGGACAGATAGACGGACAGAGAGACGGACAGACAGACGTACAGACAGACGGACAGATAGACGGAGAGACAGACGGACAGATAGACGGAGAGACAGACGGACAGACAGACGGACAGAGAGACGGACAGACAGACGGACAGACAGACGGACGAACAGACACACGAGTGATCCTATAAGGGTTCCGTTTATTCATTTTAAGGTACGGAACCCTAAAAACATAGTTGAGAAATAAGACTGTGACATATGGACAGGTGGACAGACAGACGGACAAACAGACGGACAGAGAGACGGACAGACAGACGGACAGACAGACGGACAAACAAACGGACAGACAGACGGATAGACAGACGGTTAGACAGACGGACAGATAGACGGACAGAGAGACGGTTAGACACGGGCAGACAGACGGATAGACAGACGGACAGATAGACGGACAGATAGACGGACAGACAGACGGACAGACAGACGCACAGACAGACGGACAAACAGACGTACAGACAGACGGACAGACAGACGGATAGACAGACGGACAGATAGACGGACACAGAGACGGACAGACAGACGTACAGACAGACGGACAGACAGACGGATAGACAGACGGACAGATAGACGGACAGAGAGACGGACAGAGAGACGGTTAGACGCAGACAGACAGACGGATAGACAGACGGACAGATAGACGGACAGATAGACGGACAGACAGATGGACAGATAGACGGACAGACAGACGTACAGACAGACGAACAGACAGACGGACAGACGAACGGACAGACAGACGGACAGACAGACGGACAGACAGACGGACAGACAGACGGACAGACAGACGGATAGACAGACGGATAGATAGACGGACAGACAGACACACGAGTGATCCTATAAGGGTTCCGTTTATTCCTTTAGGAGTACCTAAGAAAACATGATACAAAGTTAGCAAGTAGGCTAACTTTACTGTAACGAGAACCGCTAATTGCTTCCTGTTTTAATTTTTTAATAGAAGAATCTTGTCATTTGGTTTTCGTTACATTAACGCTTACAAACTTTTAACTATTAGGATCCATAAGGTATTCGTTACATTTCCCGTAAAATTCCCCGTCTCCTGGGATATCTGTGTCGGTTTTGTAATAATTTATCTAATTATGGACATTAAAAAAACATAGGTTTGATATACGTATATCAGTGTTAATACAAGTAATGACACGTCAGTGTTTAAAGGTTAAGCAACAAACAATTCTACTATTTAACGAATTCTGAAAGCCCAGGTATCGAAACTGGCACAAACCATTTTCAAAAATCAGACAGACAGATAGACGGATAGACAGACGGACAGATAGACGGACAGAGAGACGGATAGACAGACGGACAGATAGACGGACAGACAGACACACGAGTGATCTATAAGGCTTCCGTTTATTCCTTTAGGAGTACCTAAGAAAACATGGTACAAAGTTAGCCAGTAAGCTAACTTTACTGTAACGAGAACCGCTAATTGCTTCCTGTTTTAATTTAATTTTTAAATAGAAGAATCTTGTTATTTGGTTTTCGTTACATTAACGCTAACAAACTTTTACAGCAACGTCTGTCTGGACAGCGAGACGGATAGACAGACGGACAGATAGACGGACAGACAGACGGATAGACAGACGGACAGATAGATGGAGAGACAGACGGACAGATAGACGGAGAGACAGACGGACAGACAGACGGACAGAGAGACGGACAGACAGACGGACAGAGAGACGGATAGACAGACGGACAGATAGACGGACAGACAGACGAACAGACAGAAGGACAGACAGACGGATAGACAGACGGACAGATAGACGGACAGAGAGTAGGCTAGACACGGCCAGACAGACAGATAGACAGACGGACAGATAGACGGCCAGATAGACGGACAGACAGACGGACAGAAAGACGGACAGACGGACGGAAGGACAGACGGACAGACAGACGGACAGACAGACGGACAGACAGACGGACAGACAGACGGACAGACAGATGGACAGACAAACGGAGAGACAGACAGACGGACAGACAGACGGACAAACAGACGGAGAGACAGACAGACGGACAGACAGACGGAGAGACAGACACACGAGTGATCCTATAAGAGTTCCGTTAATTCCTTTAGGAGTACCTAAGAAAACATGGTACAAAGTTAGCAAGTGGGCTAACTTTACTGTAACGAGAACCGCTAATTGCTTCCTGTTTTAATTTTTTAATAGAAGAATCTTGTCATTTGGTTTTCGTTACATTAACGCTAACAAACTTTTACAGCGACGTCTGTCTGGACAGCGAGACGGATAGACAGACGGACAGATAGACGGACAGCGAGACGGATAGACAGACGGACAGATAGACGGACAGACAGACGGATAGACAGACGGACAGATAGACGGAGAGACAGACGGACAGAAAGACGGAGAGACAGACGGACAGACAGACGGACAGAGAGACGGACAGACAGACGGACAGAGAGACGGATAGACAGACGGACAGATAGACGGACAGACAGACGAACAGACAGAAGGACAGACAGACGGATAGACAGACGGACAGATAGACGGACAGAGAGTAGGTTAGACACGGCCAGACAGACAGATAGACAGACGGACAGATAGACGGACAGATAGACGGACAGATAGACGGACAGACAGACGGACAGATAGACGGACAGACAGACGGACAGACAGACGGACAGACAGACGGACAGACAGACGGACAGACAGACGGACAGACAGACGGACAGACAGACGGACAGACAGACGGAGAGACAGACACACGAGTGATCCTATAAGAGTTCCGTTAATTCCTTTAGGAGTACCTAAGAAAACATGGTACAAAGTTAGCAAGTAGGCTTACTTTACTGTAACGAGAACCGCTAATTGCTTCCTGTTTTAATTTTTTAATAGAAGAATCTTGTCATTTGGTTTTCGTTACATTAACGCTAACAAACTTTTACAGCGACGTCTGTCTGGACAGCGAGACGGATAGACAGACGGACAGATAGACGGACAGACAGACGGATAGACAGACGGACAGATAGACGGAGAGACAGACGGACAGATAGACGGAGAGACAGACGGACAGACAGACGGACAGAGAGACGGACAGGCAGACGGACAGACAGACGGACGAACAGACACACGAGTGATCCTATAAGGGTTCCGTTTATTCACTTTAAGGTACGGAACCCTAAAAACATAGTTGAGAAATAAGACTGTGACATATGGACAGGTGGACAGACAGAAGGACAAACAGACGGACAGAGAGACGGACAGACAGACGGACAGACAGACGTACAAACAGACGGACAGACAGACGGATAGACAGACGGTTAGACAGACGGACAGATAGACGGACAGAGAGACGGTGAAACACGGGCAGACAGACGGATAGACAGACGGACAGATAGACGGACAGATAGACAGACAGACAGACGGACAGACAGACAGACGGACAGACAGACGGACAGACAGACGGACAAACAGACGTACAGACAGACGGACAGACAGACGAATAGACAGACGGACAGATAGACGGACAGAGAGACGGACAGACAGACGTACAGACAGACGGACAGATAGACGGAGAGACAGACGGACAGATAGACGGAGAGACAGACGGACAGACAGACGGACAGAGATACGGACAGACAGACGGACAGACAGACGGACGAACAGACACACGAGTGATCCTATAAGGGTTCCGTTTATTCATTTTAAGGTACGGAACCCTAAAAACATAGTTGAGAAATAAGACTGTGACATATGGACAGGTGGACAGACAGACGGACAAACAGACGGACAGAGAGACGGACAGACAGACGGACAGACAGACGGACAAACAGACGGACAGACAGACGGATAGACAGACGGTTAGACAGACGGACAGATAGACGGAGAGACAGACGGACAGATAGACGGAGAGACAGACGGACAGAGAGACGGACAGACAGACGGACAGACAGACGGACGAACAGACACACGAGTGATCCTATAAGGGTTCCGTTTATTCATTTTAAGGTACGGAACCCTAAAAACATAGTTGAGAAATAAGACTGTGACATATGGACAGGTGGACAGACAGACGGACAAACAGAGAGACGGACAGACAGACGGACAGACAGACGGACAAACAGACGGACAGACAGACGGATAGACAGACGGTTAGACAGACGGACAGATAGACGGACAGAGAGACGGTTAGACACGGGCAGACAGACGGATAGACAGACGGACAGATAGACGGACAGATAGACGGACAGACAGACGGACAGACAGACGGACAGACAGACGGACAAACAGAGACACGAGTGATCATACAAGGGTTCCGTTTATTCCGTTTAAGGTACGTAACCCTAAAAAAATCGCATAGTTGAGAAATAAGACTGTGACATATGGACAGGTGGACAGAGAGACGGACAAACAGATGGACAGAGAGACGGACAGACAGACGTACATACAGACGGACAGACAGACGGATAGACAGACGGACAGATAGACGGACAGAGAGACGGTTAGACGCAGACAGACAGACGTACAGACAGACGGACAAACAAATGGACAAAGAGACGGACAGACAGACGGACAGACAGACGGACAGACAGACGGACAGACAGACGGACATACAGACGGACAAACTAACGGACAGATAGACAGACAGATAGACGGACAGACAGACGGACAGACAGACGTACAGACAGACGGACAGACAGACGTACAGACAGACGGACAGACTGAGACACGAGTGATCCTACAAGGGTTCCGTTTATTCCTTTTAAGGTACATAACCCTAAAAAAATCGCATAGTTGAGAAATAAGACTGTGACATATGGACAGGTGGACAGACAGGCGGACAAACAGACGGACAGAGAGACGGACAGACAGACGGTCCAACAGACGGACAGACAGACGGACAGACAGATGGACAGACATACGGACAGACAGACGGACAAACAGACGTACAGACAGACGGACAGACAGACGGATAGACAGACGGACAGATAGACGGACAGAGAGACGGACAGACAGACGTACAGACAGACGGAAAGACAGACGGATAGACAGACGGACAGATAGACGGACAGAGAGACGGACAGATAGACGGTTAGACGCAGGCAGACAGACGGATAGACAGACGGACAGATAGACGGACAGGTAGACGGACAGACAGACGGACAGACAGACGGACAGACAGACGGACAAACAGACGTACAGACAGACGGACAGACAGACGGATAGACAGACGGACAGATAGACGGACAGAGAGACGGACAGACAGACGTTCAGACAGACGGACAGACAGACGGATAGACAGTCGGACAGATAGACGGACAGAGAGACGGACAGACAGACGTACAGACAGACGGAAAGACAGACGGATAGACAGACGGACAGATAGACGGACAGAGAGACGGACAGATAGACGGTTAGACGCAGACAGACAGACGGATAGACAGACGGACAGATAGACGGACAGGTAGACGGACAGACAGACGGACAGACAGACGGACAGACAGACGGACAAACAGACGTACAGACAGACGGACAGACAGACGGATAGACAGACGGACAGATAGACGGACAGAGAGACGGACAGACAGACGTACAGACAGACGGAAAGACAGACGGATAGACAGATGGACAGATAGACGGACAGAGAGACGGACAGATAGACGGTTAGACGCAGACAGACAGACGGATAGACAGACGCACAGATAGACGGACAGATAGACGGACAGACAGACGGACAGATAGACGGACAGACAGACGTACAGACAGACGGACAGACAGACGGATAGACAGACGGACAGATAGACGGACAGAGAGACGGACAGGGAGACGGTTAGACGCAGACAGACAGACGGACAAACAGACGGACAAAGAGACGGACAGACAGACGTATAGACAGACGGACAGACAGACGGATAGACAGACGGACAGATAGACGGACAGAGAGACGGACAGAGAGACGGTTAGACGCAGACAGACAGGCGGATAGACAGACGGACAGATAGACGGACAGATAGACGGACAGACAGACCGACAGATAGACGGACAGACAGACGTACAGACAGACGGACAAACAAACGGACAGAGAGACGGACAGACAGACGGACAGACAGACGGACAGACAGACGGACAGACAGACGGACAGACAGACGGACAGACAGACGGACAGACAGACGGGCAGACAGACGGGCAGACAGACGGACAGACAGACGGACAGACAGACGGGCAGACAGACGGGCAGACAGACGGACAGATAGACGGACAGACAGACGGACAGACAGACGGACAGACAGATGGACAGACTGAGACACGAGTGATCCTACAAGGGTTCCGTTTATTCCTTTTAAGGTACATAACCCTAAAAAAATCGCATAGTTGAGAAATAAGACTGTGACATATGGACAGGTGGACAGACAGGCGGACAAACAGACGGACAGAGAGACGGACAGACAGACGGTCCAACAGACGGACAGACAGACGGACAGACATACGGACAGCCAGACGGAGAGACAGACGGACAGATAGACGGACAGACAGACGGACAGACAGACGGACAGACAGACGGACAGACAGACGGACAGACAGACGGACAGACAGACGGACAGACAGACGGACAGACAGATGGACAGACAGACGGACAGACAGACGGACAGACAGACGGAGAGACAGACACACGAGTGATCCTATAAGAGTTCCGTTAATTCCTTTAGGAGTACCTAAGAAAACATGGTACAAAGTTAGCAAGTAGGCTAACTTTACTGTAACGAGAACCGCTAATTGCTTCCTGTTTTAATTTTTTAATAGAAGAATCTTGTCATTTGGTTTTCGTTACATTAACGCTTACAAACTTTTAACTATTAGGATCCATAAGGTATTCGTTACATTTCCCGTAAAATTCCCCGTCTCCTGGGATATCTGTGTCGGTTTTGTAATAATTTATCTAATTATGGACATTAAAAAAACATAGGTTTGATATACGTATATCAGTGTTAATACAAGTAATGACACGTCAGTGTTTAAAGGTTAAGCAACAAACAATTCTACTATTTAACGAATTCTGAAAGCCCAGGTATCGAAACTGGCACAAACCATTTTCAAAAATCAGACAGACAGATAGACGGATAGACAGACGGACAGATAGACGGACAGAGAGACGGATAGACAGACGGACAGATAGACGGACAGACAGACACACGAGTGATCTATAAGGCTTCCGTTTATTCCTTTAGGAGTACCTAAGAAAACATGGTACAAAGTTAGCCAGTAGGCTAACTTTATTGTAACGAGAACCGCTA
>HG995396.1:105000-120000 GCA_905333075.3 Atethmia centrago | reverse complement strand
CACGAGTGATCCTATAAGGGTTCCGTTTATTCCTTTAGGAGTACCTAAGAAAACATGATACAAAGTTAGCAAGTAGGCTAACTTTACTGTAACAAGAACCGCTAATTGCTTCCTGTTTTAATTTTTTAATAGAAGAATCTTGTCATTTGGTTTTCGTTACATTAACGCTTACAAACTTTTAACTATTAGGATCCATAAGGTATTCGTTACATTTCCCGTAAAATTCCCCGTCTCCTGGGATATCTGTATCGGTTTTGTAATAATTTATCTAATTATGGACATTAAAAAAACATAGGTTTGATATACATATATCAGTGTTAATACAAGTAATGACACGTCAGTGTTTAAAGGTTAAGCAACAAACAATTCTACTATTTAACGAGTTCTGAAAGCCCAGTTATCGAAACTGGCACAAACCATTTTCAAAAATCAGACAGACAGATAGACGGATAGACAGACGGACAGATAGACGGACAGAGAGACGGATAGACAGACGGACAGATAGACGGACAGAAAGACACACGAGTGATCAATAAGGTTTCCGTTTATTCCTTTAGGAGTACCTAAGAAAACATGGTACAAAGTTAGCCAGTAGGCTAACTTTACTGTAACGAGAACCGCTAATTGCTTCCTGTTTTAATTTAATTTTTTAATATAAGAATCTTGTTATTTGGTTTTCGTTACATTAACGCTAACAAACTTTTATAGCGACGTCTGTTTGGACAGCGAGACGGATAGACAGACGGACAGATAGACGGACAGATAGACGGACAGACAGACGGACAGAGAGACGGACAGACAGACGGACAGACAGACGGACGAACAGACACACGAGTGATCCTATAAGGGTTCCGTTTATTCATTTTAAGGTACGAAACCCTAAAAACATAGTTGAGAAATAAGACTGTGACGTATGGACAGGTGGACAGACAGACGGACAAACAGACGGACAGAGAGACGGACAGACAGACGGACAGACAGAGACACGAGTGATCATACAAGGGTTCCGTTTATTCCGTTAAAGGTACGTAACCCTAAAAAAATCGCATAGTTGAGAAATAAGACTGTGACATATGGACAGGTGGACAGAGAGACGGACAAACAGACGGACAGAGAGACGGACAGACAGACGTACATACAGACGGACAGACAGACGGATAGACAGACGGACAGATAGACGGACAGAGAGACGGACAGAGAGACGGTTAGACGCAGACAGACAGACGGATAGACAGACGGACAAAGACACGGACAGACAGACGTATAGACAGACGGACAGACAGACGGATAGACAGACGGACAGATAGACGGACAGAGAGACGGACAGAGAGACTGTTAGACGCAGACAGACAGACGGACAAACAGACGGACAAAGAGACGGACAGACAGACGTATAGACAGACGGACAGACAGACGGATAGACAGACGGACAGATAGACGGACAGAGAGACGGACAGAGAGACGGTTAGACGCAGACAGACAGGCGGATAGACAGACGGACAGATAGACGGACAGATAGACGGACAGACAGACCGACAGATAGACGGACAGACAGACGTACAGACAGACGGACAAACAAACGGACAGAGAGACGGACAGACAGACGGACAGACAGACGGACACACAGACGGACAGACAGACGGACAGACAGACGGACAGACAGACGGACAGACAGACGGGCAGACAGACGGGCAGACAGACGGACAGACAGACGGACAGACAGACGGACAGACAGACGGACAGACAGATGGACAGACTGAGACACGAGTGATCCTACAAGGGTTCCGTTTATTCCTTTTAAGGTACATAACCCTAAAAAAATCGCATAGTTGAGAAATAAGACTGTGACATATGGACAGGTGGACAGACAGGCGGACAAACAGACGGACAGAGAGACGGACAGACAGACGGTCCAACAGACGGACAGACAGACGGACAGACAGACGGACAGACATACGGACAGCCAGACGGACAGACAGATGGACAGACAGACGGACAGACAGACGGATAGATAGATGGACAGACAGACACACGAGTGATCCTACAAGGGTTCCGTTTATTCCTTTTAAGGTACATAACCCTAAAAAAATCGCATAGTTGAGAAATAAGACTGTGAGATATGGACAGGTGGACAGACAGGCGGACAAACAGACGGACAGAGAGACGAACAGACAGACGGTCCAACAGACGGACAGACAGACGGACAGACATACGGACAGCCAGACGGAGAGACAGACGGACAGATAGACGGACAGACAGACGGACAGACAGACGGACAGACAGACGGACAGACAGACGGACAGACAGACGGACAGACAGACGGACAGACAGACGGACAGACAGATGGACAGACAGACGGACAGACAGACGGATAGATAGATGGACAGACAGACACACGAGTGATCCTACAAGGGTTCCGTTTATTCCTTTTAAGGGACATAACCCTAAAAAAATCGCATAGTTGAGAAATAAGACTGTGACATATGGACAGGTGGACAGACAGGCGGACAAACAGACGGACAGAGAGACGGACAGACAGACGGTCCAACAGACGGACAGACAGACGGACAGACATACGGACAGCCAGACGGAGAGACAGACGGACAGATAGACGGACAGACAGACGTACAGACAGACGGAAAGACAGACGGATAGACAGACGGACAGATAGACGGACAGAGAGACGGACAGAGAGACGGTTAGACGCAGACAGACAGACGGATAGACAGACGGATAGACAGACGGACAGATAGACGGACAGATAGACGGACAGACAGACGGACAGATAGACGGACAGACAGACGTACAGACAGACGGACAAACAAATGGACAGAGAGACGGACAGACAGACGGACAGACAGACGGACAGACAGACGGACAGACAGACGGACAGACAGACGGACAGACAGACGGACAGACAGACGGATAGACAGACGGACAGATAGACGGACAGAGAGACGGACAGACAGACGTACAGACAGACGGAAAGACAGACGGATAGACAGACGGACAGATAGACGGACAGAGAGACGGACAGATAGACGGTTAGACGCAGACAGACAGACGGATAGACAGACGGACAGATAGACGGACAGGTAGACGGACAGACAGACGGACAGACAGACGGACAGACAGACGGACAAACAGACGTACAGACAGACGGACAGACAGACGGATAGACAGACGGACAGATAGACGGACAGAGAGACGGACAGACAGACGTACAGACAGACGGAAAGACAGACGGATAGACAGACGGACAGATAGACGGATAGACAGACGGACAGATAGACGGACAGATAGACGGACAGACAGACGGACAGATAGACGGAGAGACAGACGGACAGATAGACGGAGAGACAGACGGACAGAGACACGGACAGACAGACGGACAGACAGACGGACGAACAGACACACGAGTGATCCTATAAGGGTTCCGTTTATTCATTTTAAGGTACGTAACCCTAAAAAAATCGCATAGTTGAGAAATAAGACTGTGACATATGGACAGGTGGACAGAGAGACGGACAAACAGACGGACAGAGAGACGGACAGACAGACGTACATACAGACGGACAGACAGACGGATAGACAGACGGACAGATAGACGGACAGAGAGACGGACAGAGAGACGGTTAGACGCAGACAGACAGACGGATAGACAGACGGATAGACAGACGGACAGATAGACGGACAGATAGACGGACAGACAGACGGACAGATAGACGGACAGACAGACGTACAGACAGACGGACAAACAAATGGACAGAGAGACGGACAGACAGACGGATAGACAGACGGACAGATAGACGGACAGAGAGACGGACAGATAGACGGTTAGACGCAGACAGACAGACGGATAGACAGACGGACAGATAGACGGACAGGTAGACGGACAGACAGACGGACAGACAGACGGACAGACAGACGGACAAACAGACGTACAGACAGACGGACAGACAGACGGATAGACAGACGGACAGATAGACGGACAGAGAGACGGACAGACAGACGTACAGACAGACGGAAAGACAGACGGATAGACAGACGGACAGATAGACGGACAGAGAGACGGACAGATAGACGGTTAGACGCAGACAGACAGACGGATAGACAGACGCACAGATAGACGGACAGATAGACGGACAGACAGACGGACAGATAGACGGACAGACAGACGTACAGACAGACGGACAGACAGACGGATAGACAGACGGACAAATAGACGGACAGAGAGACGGACAGGGAGACGGTTAGACGCAGACAGACAGACGGACAAACAGACGGACAAAGAGACGGACAGACAGACGTATAGACAGACGGACAGACAGACGGATAGACAGACGGACAGATAGACGGACAGAGAGACGGACAGAGAGACGGACAGAGAGACGGACAGAGAGACGGTTAGACGCAGACAGACAGACGGATAGACAGACGGACAGATAGACGGACAGATAGACGGACAGACAGACGGACAGATAGACGGACAGACAGACGTACAGACAGACGGACAGACAGACGGATAGACAGACGGACAGACAGACGGATAGACAGACGGACAGATAGACGGACAGAGAGACGGACAGAGAGACGGTTAGACGCAGACAGACAGGCGGATAGACAGACGGACAGATAGACGGACAGATAGATGGACAGACAGACCGACAGATAGACGGACAGACAGACGAACAGACAGACGGACAAACAAACGGACAGAGAGACGGACAGACAGACGGACAGACAGACGGACAGACAGACGGACAGATAGACGGACAGACAGACGGACAGACAGACGGACAGACAGACGGGCAGACAGACGGGCAGACAGACGGACAGACAGACGGACAGACAGACGGACAGACAGACGGACAGACAGATGGACAGACTGAGACACGAGTGATCCTACAAGGGTTCCGTTTATTCCTTTTAAGGTACATAACCCTAAAAAAATCGCATAGTTGAGAAATAAGACTGTGACATATGGACAGGTGGACAGACAGGCGGACAAACAGACGGACAGAGAGACGGACAGACAGACGGTCCAACAGACGGACAGACAGACGGACAGACAGACGGACAGACATACGGACAGCCAGACGGACAGACAGATGGACAGACAGACGGACAGACAGACGGATAGATAGATGGACAGACAGACACACGAGTGATCCTACAAGGGTTCCGTTTATTCCTTTTAAGGTACATAACCCTAAAAAAATCGCAAAGTTGAGAAATAAGACTGTGAGATATGGACAGGTGGACAGACAGGCGGACAAACAGACGGACAGAGAGACGGACAGACAGACGGTCCAACAGACGGACAGACAGACGGACAGACATACGGACAGCCAGACGGAGAGACAGACGGACAGATAGACGGACAGACAGACGTACAGACAGACGGAAAGACAGACGGATAGATAGACGGACAGATAGACGGACAGAGAGACGGACAGATAGACGGTTAGACGCAGACAGACAGACGGATAGACAGACGGACAGATAGACGGACAGATAGACGGACAGACAGACGGACAGATAGACGGACAGACAGACGTACAGACAGACGGACAGACAGACGGATAGACAGACGGAAAGATAGACGGACAGAGAGACGGACAGGGAGACGGTTAGACGCAGACAGACAGACGGACAAACAGACGGACAAAGAGACGGACAGACAGACGTATAGACAGACGGACAGACAGACGGATAGACAGACGGACAGATAGACGGACAGAGAGACGGACAGAGAGACGGGTAGATAGACGGACAGACAGACGGACAGATGAACGGACAAACAGACGGACAGACAGACGGACAGACAGACGGACAGACAGACGGACAGATAGACGGAGAGACAGCCGGACAGACAGACGGACAGAGAGACGAACAGATAGACGGACAGACAGACGGACAGACAGACGGACTGACAGACGGATAGACAGACGGACAGATAGAGGGACAGAGATTCGGTTATACACGGCCAGACAGACGGATAGACAGACGGACAGATAGACGGACAGATAGACGGACAGACAGACTGACAGATAGACGGACAGACAGACGGACAGACAGACGGACAGACGAACGGACAGACAGACGGACAGACAGACGGACAGACAGACGGACAGACAGACGGACAGACAAACGGATAGACAGACGGATAGATAGACGGACAGACAGACACACGAGTGATCCTATAAGGGTTCCGTTTATTCCTTTAGGAGTACCTAAGAAAACATGATACAAAGTTAGCAAGTAGGCTAACTTTACTGTAACGAGAACCGCTAATTGCTTCCTGTTTTAATTTTTTAATAGAAGAATCTTGTCATTTGGTTTTCGTTACATTAACGCTTACAAACTTTTAACTATTAGGATCCATAAGGTATTCGTTACATTTCCCGTAAAATTCCCCGTCTCCTGGGATATCTGTATCGGTTTTGTAATAATTTATCTAATTATGGACATTAAAAAAACATAGGTTTGATATACGTATATCAGTGTTAATACAAGTAATGACACGTCAGTGTTTAAAGGTTAAGCAACAAACAATTCTACTATTTAACGAATTCTGAAAGCCCAGGTATCGAAACTGGCACAAACCATTTTCAAAAATCAGACAGACAGATAGACGGATAGACAGACGGACAGATATACGGACAGACAGACGGACAGACAAACGGATAGACAGACGGATAGATAGACGGACAGACAGACACACGAGTGATCCTATAAGGGTTCCGTTTATTCCTTTAGGAGTACCTAAGAAAACATGGTACAAAGTTAGCAAGTAGGCTAACTTTACTGTAACGAGAACCGCTAATTGCTTCCTGTTTTAATTTTTTAATAGAAGAATCTTGTCATTTGGTTTTCGTTACATTAACGCTTACAAACTTTTAACTATTAGGATCCATAAGGTATTCGTTACATGTCCCGTAAAATTCCCCGTCTCCTGGGATATCTGTATCGGTTTTGTAATAATTTATCTAATTATGGACATTAAAAAAACATAGGTTTGATATACGTATATCAGTGTTAATACAAGTAATGACACGTCAGTGTTTAAAGGTTAAGCAACAAACAATTCTACTATTTAACGAATTCTGAAAGCCCAGGTATCGAAACTGGCACAAACCATTTTCAAAAATCAGAGAGACAGATAGACGGATAGACAGACGGACAGATAGACGGACAGAGAGACGGATAGACAGACGGACAGATAGACGGACAGACAGACACACGAGTGATCTATAAGGTTTCCGTTTATTCCTTTAGGAGTACCTAAGAAAACATGGTACAAAGTTAGCCAGTAGGCTAACTTTACTGTAACGAGAACCGCTAATTGCTTCCTGTTTTAATTTAATTTTTAAATAGAAGAATCTTGTTATTTGGTTTTCGTTACATTAACGCTAACAAACTTTTACAGCGACGTCTGTCTGGACAGCGAGACGGATAGACAGATGGACAGATAGACGGACAGACAGACGGATAGACAGACGGACAGATAGACGGAGAGACAGACGGACAGATAGACGGACAGAGAGACGGACAGAGAGACGGTTAGACGCAGACAGACAGGCGAATAGACAGACGGACAGATATACGGACAGATAGGTAGGCTAACTTTACTGTAACAAGAACCGCTAATTGCTTCCTGTTTTAATTTTTTAACAGAAGAATCTTGTCATTTGGTTTTCGTTACATTAACGCTTACAAACTTTTAACTATTAGGATCCATAAGGTATTCGTTACATTTCCCGTAAAATTCCCCGTCTCCTGGGATATCTGTATCGGTTTTGTAATAATTTATCTAATTATGGACATTAAAAAAACATAGGTTTGATATACGTATATCAGTGTTAATACAAGTAATGACACGTCAGTGTTTAAAGGTTAAGAAACAAACAATTCTACTATTTAACGAATTCTGAAAGCCCAGGTATCGAAACTGGCACAAACCATTTTCAAAAATCTGACAGACAGATAGACGGATAGACAGACAGACAGATAGACGGACAGAGAGACGGATAGACAGACGGACAGATAGACGGACAGACAGACACACGAGTGATATATAAGGTTTCCGTTTATTCCTTTAGGAGTACCTAAGAAAACACGGTACAAAGTTAGCCAGTAGGCTAACTTTACTGTAACGAGAACCGCTAATTGCTTCCTGTTTTAATTTAATTTTTAAATAGAAGAATCTTGTTATTTGGTTTTCGTTACATTAACGCTAACAAACTTTTACAGCGACGTCTGTCTGGACAGCGAGACGGATAGACAGACGGACAGATAGACGGACAGACAGACGGATAGACAGACGGACAGATAGACGGAGAGACAGACGGACAGATAGACGGAGAGACAGACGGACAGACAGATGGACAGAGAGACGGACAGACAGACGGACAGAGAGACGGATAGACAGACGGACAGATAGACGGACAGACAGACGAACAGACAGAAGGACAGACAGACGGATAGACAGACGGACAGATAGACGGAGAGAGAGTAGGTTAGACACGGCCAGACAGACAGATAGACAGACGGACAGATAGACGGACAGATAGACGGACAGACAGACGGACAGATAGACGGACAGACAGACGGACAGACAGACGGACAGACAGACGGACAGACAGACGGACAGACAGACGGACAGACAGACGGACAGACAGACGGAGAGACAGACACACGAGTGATCCTATAAGAGTTCCGTTAATTCCTTTAGGAGTACCTAAGAAAACATGGTACAAAGTTAGCAAGTGGGCTAACTTTACTGTAACGAGAACCGCTAATTGCTTCCTGTTTTAATTTTTTAATAGAAGAATCTTGTCATTTGGTTTTCGTTACATTAACGCTAACAAACTTTTACAGCGACGTCTGTCTGGACAGCGAGACGGATAGACAGACGGACAGATAGACGGACAGACAGACGGATAGACAGACGGACAAATAGACGGAGAGACAGACGGACAGATAGACGGAGAGACAGACGGACAGACAGATGGACAGAGAGACGGACAGACAGACGGACAGAGAGACGGATAGACAGACGGACAGATAGACGGACAGACAGACTAACAGACAGAAGGACAGACAGACGGATAGACAGACGGACAGATAGACGGAGAGAGAAAAGGTTAGACACGGCCAGACAGACAGATAGACAGACGGACAGATAGACGGACAGATAGACGGACAGACAGACGGACAGATAGACGGACAGACAGACGGACAGACAGACGGACAGACAGACGGACAGACAGACGGACAGACAGACGGACAGACAGACGGACAGACAGACGGACAGACAGACGGAGAGACAGACACACGAGTGATCCTATAAGAGTTCCGTTAATTCCTTTAGGAGTACCTAAGAAAACATGGTACAAAGTTAGCAAGTGGGCTAACTTTACTGTAACGAGAACCGCTAATTGCTTCCTGTTTTAATTTTTTAATAGAAGAATCTTGTCATTTGGTTTTCGTTACATTAACGCTAACAAACTTTTACAGCGACGTCTGTCTGGACAGCGAGACGGATAGACAGACGGACAGATAGACGGACAGCGAGACGGATAGACAGACGGACAGATAGACGGACAGACAGACGGATAGACAGACGGACAGATAGACGGAGAGACAGACGGACAGATAGACGGAGAGACAGACGGACAGACAGACGGACAGAGAGACGGACAGACAGACGGACAGAGAAACGGATAGACAGACGGACAGATAGACGAATAGTCAGACGAACAGACAGAAAGACAGACAGACGGATAGACAGACGGACAGATAGACGGACAGAGAGTAGGTTAGACACGGCCAGACAGACAGATAGACAGACGGACAGATAGACGGACAGATAGACGGACAGACAGACGGACAGACAGACGGACAGACAGACGGACAAACAGACGTACAGACGCACGGACAGACAGACGGATAGACAGACGGACAGATAGACGGACAGAGAGACGGACAGACAGACGTACAGACAGACGGACAGATAGACGGAGAGTTAGACGGACAGATAGACGGAGAGACAGACGGACAGACAGACGGACAGAGAGGCGGACAGATAGACGGACAGACAGACGGACGAACAGACACACGAGTGATCCTATAAGGGTTCCGTTTATTCATTTTAAGGTACGGAACCCCAAAAACATAGTTGAGAAATAAGACTGTGACATATGGACAGGTGGACAGACAGACGGACAAACAGACGGACAGAGAGACGGACAGACAGACGGACAGACAGACGGACAAACAGACGGACAGACAGACGGATAGACAGATGGTTAGACAGACGGACAGATAGACGGACAGAGAGACGGTTAGACACGGGCAGACAGACGGATAGACAGACGGACAGATAGACGGACAGATAGACGGACAGACAGACGGACAGACAGACGGACAGACAGACGGACAAACAGACGTACAGACAGACGGACAGACAGACGGATAGACAGACGGACAGATAGACGGACACAGAGACGGACAGACAGACGGATAGACAGACGGACAGATAGACGGACAGAGAGACGGACAGAGAGACGGTTAGACGCAGACAGACAGACGGATAGACAGACGGACAGATAGACGGACAGATAGACGGACAGACAGATGGACAGATAGACGGACAGACAGACGTACAGACAGACGGACAGACAGACGGACAGACGAACGGACAGACAGACGGACAGACAGACGGACAGACAGACGGACAGACAAACGGATAGACAGACGGATAGATAGACGGACAGACAGACACACGAGTGATCCTATAAGGGTTCCGTTTATTCCTTTAGGAGTACCTAAGAAAACATGATACAAAGTTAGCAAGTAGGCTAACTTTACTGTAACGAGAACCGCTAATTGCTTCCTGTTTTAATTTTTTAATAGAAGAATCTTGTCATTTGGTTTTCGTTACATTAACGCTTACAAACTTTTAACTATTAGGATCCATAAGGTATTCGTTACATTTCCCGTAAAATTCCCCGTCTCCTGGGATATCTGTGTCGGTTTTGTAATAATTTATCTAATTATGGACATTAAAAAAACATAGGTTTGATATACGTATATCAGTGTTAATACAAGTAATGACACGTCAGTGTTTAAAGGTTAAGCAACAAACAATTCTACTATTTAACGAATTCTGAAAGTCCAGGTATCGAAACTGGCACAAACCATTTTCAAAAATCAGACAGACAGATAGACGGATAGACAGACGGACAGATAGACGGACAGAGAGACGGATAGACAGACGGACAGATAGACGGACAGACAGACACACGAGTGATCTATAAGGCTTCCGTTTATTCCTTTAGGAGTACCTAAGAAAACATGGTACAAAGTTAGCCAGTAGGCTAACTTTACTGTAACGAGAACCGCTAATTGCTTCCTGTTTTAATTTAATTTTTAAATAGAAGAATCTTGTTATTTGGTTTTCGTTACATTAACGCTAACAAACTTTTACAGCGACGTCTGTCTGGACAGCGCAACGGATAGACAGACGGACAGATAGACGGACAGACAGACGGATAGACAGACGGACAGATAGATGGAGAGACAGACGGACAGATAGACGGAGAGACAGACGGACAGACAGACGGACAGAGAGACGGACAGACAGACGGACAGAGAGACGGATAGACAGACGGACAGATAGACGGACAGACAGACGAACAGACAGAAGGACAGACAGACGGACAGATAGACGGACAGATAGACGGACAGACAGAAGGACAGATAGACGGACAGACAGACGGACAGACAGACGGAGAGACAGACACACGAGTGATCCTATAAGAGTTCCGTTAATTCCTTTAGGAGTACCTAAGAAAACATGGTACAAAGTTAGCAAGTAGGCTAACTTTACTGTAACGAGAACCGCTAATTGCTTCCTGTTTTAATTTTTTAATAGAAGAATCTTGTCATTTGGTTTTCGTTACATTAACGCTAACAAACTTTTACAGCGACGTCTGTCTGGACAGATAGACGGAGAGACAGACGGACAGATAGACGGAGAGACAGACGGACAGACAGACGGACAGAGAGACGGACAGGCAGACGGACAGACAGACGGACGAACAGACACACGAGTGATCCTATAAGGGTTCCGTTTATTCATTTTAAGGTACGGAACCCTAAAAACATAGTTGAGAAATAAGACTGTGACAAATGGACAGGGGGACAGACAGACGGACAAACAGACGGACAGAGAGACGGACAGACAGACGGACAGACAGACGGACAAACAGACGGACAGACAGACGGATAGACAGACGGTTAGACAGACGGACAGATAGACGGACAGAGAGACGGTTAGACACGGGCAGACAGACGGATAGACAGACGGACAGATAGACGGACAGATAGACAGACAGACAGACGGACAGACAGACGGACAGATAGACGGACAGACAGACGGACAGACAGACGGACAGACAGACGGACAGACAGACGGACAGACAGACGGACAGACAGACGGACAGACAGACGGACAGACAGACGGAGAGACAGACACACGAGTGATCCTATAAGAGTTCCGTTAATTCCTTTAGGAGTACCTAAGAAAACATGGTACAAAGTTAGCAAGTAGGCTAACTTTACTGTAACGAGAACCGCTAATTGCTTCCTGTTTTAATTTTTTAATAGAAGAATCTTGTCATTTGGTTTTCGTTACATTAACGCTAACAAACTTTTACAGCGACGTCTGCCTGGACAGCGAGACGGATAGACAGACGGATAGACAGACGGACAGATAGACGGAGAGACAGACGGACAGATAGACGGAGAGACAGACGGACAGACAGACGGACAGAGAGACGGACAGACAGACGGACAGACAGACGGACGAACAGACACACGAGTGATCCTATTAGGGTCCCGTTTATTCATTTTAAGGTACGGAACCCTAAAAACATAGTTGAGAAATAAGACTGTGACATATGGACAGGTGGACAGACAGACGGACAAACAGACGGACAGAGAGACGGACAGACAGACGGACAGACAGACGGACAAACAGACGGACAGACAGACGGATAGACAGACGGTTAGACGGACGGACAGATAGACGGACAGAGAGACGGTTAGACACGGGCAGACAGACGGATAGACAGACGGACAGATAGACGGACAGATAGACGGACAGACAGACGGACAGACAGACGGACAGACAGACGGACAAACAGACGTACAGACGGACGGACAGACAGACGGATAGACAGACGGACAGATAGACGGACAGAGAGACGGACAGACAGACGGACAGACAGACGGACAGATAGACGGAGAGACAGACGGACAGATAGACGGAGAGACAGACGGACAGACAGACGGACAGAGAGACGGACAGACAGACGGTTAGACAGACGGACGAACAGACACACGAGTGATCCTATAAGGGTTCCGTTTATTCATTTTAAGGTACGGAACCCTAAAAACATAGTTGAGAAATAAGACTGTGACATATGGACAGGTGGACAGACAGACGGACAAACAGAGGGACAGAGAGACGGACAGACAGATGGAGAGACAGACGGACAAACAGACGGACAGACAGACGGATAGACAGACGGTTAGACAGACGGACAGATAGACGGACAGAGAGACGGTTAGACACGGGCAGACAGACGGATAGACAGACGGACAGATAGATGGACAGATAGACGGACAGACAGACGGACAGACAGACGGACAGACAGACGGACAAACAGACGGACAGACAGACGGACAGACAGACGGATAGACAGACGGACAGATAGACGGACACAGAGACGGACAGACAGACAGACAGACAGACGGACAGACAGACGGATAGACAGACGGACAGATAGACGGACAGAGAGACGGACAGAGAGACGGTTAGACGCAGACAGACAGACGGATAGACAGACGGATAGATAGACGGACAGATAGACGGACAGACAGATGGACAGATAGACGGACAGACAGACGTACAGACAGACGGACAGACAGACGGACAGACGAACGGACAGACAGACGGACAGACAGACGTACAGACAGACGGACAGACAGACGGACAGACAGACGGACAGACAAACGGATAGACAGACGGATAGATAGACGGACAGACAGACACACGAGTGATCCTATAAGGGTTCCGTTTATTCCTTTAGGAGTACCTAAGAAAACATGATACAAAGTTAGCAAGTAGGCTAACTTTACTGTAACGAGAACCGCTAATTGCTTCCTGTTTTAATTTTTTAATAGAAGAATCTTGTCATTTGGTTTTCGTTACATTAACGCTTACAAACTTTTAACTATTAGGATCCATAAGGTATTCTTTACATTTCCCGTAAAATTCCCCGTCTCCTGGGATATCTGTGTCGGTTTTGTAATAATTTATCTAATTATGGACATTAAAAAAACATAGGTTTGATATACGTATATCAGTGTTAATACAAGTAATGACACGTCAGTGTTTAAAGGTTAAGCAACAAACAATTCTACTATTTAACGAATTCTGAAAGCCCAGGTATCGAAACTGGCACAAACCATTTTCAAAAATCAGACAGACAGATAGACGGATAGACAGACGGACAGATAGACGGACAGAGAGACGGATAGACAGACGGACAGATAGACGGACAGACAGACACACGAGTGATCTATAAGGCTTCCGTTTATTCCTTTAGGAGTACCTAAGAAATCATGGTACAAAGTTAGCCAGTAGGCTAACTTTACTGTAACGAGAACCGCTAATTGCTTCCTGTTTTAATTTAATTTTTAAATAGAAGAATCTTGTTATTTGGTTTTCGTTACATTAACGCTAACAAACTTTTACAGCAACGTCTGTCTGGACAGCGAGACGGATAGACAGACGGACAGATAGACGGACAGACAGACGGATAGACAGACGGACAGATAGATGGAGAGACAGACGGACAGATAGACGGAGAGACAGACGGACAGACAGACGGACAGAGAGACGGACAGACAGACGGACAGAGAGAC
>HG995396.1:65000-102500 GCA_905333075.3 Atethmia centrago | reverse complement strand
ACAGACGGACAGACAGACGGACAGACAGATGGATAGACAGACGGACAGACAGACGGACAGACAGACGGACAGACAGATGGACAGACAGACGGACAGACGGACGGACAGACAGACGGACAGACAGATGGACAGACAGACGGACAGACAGACGGACAGACAGACGGACAGACAGATGGACAGATAGACGGACAGACGGACGGACAGAGAGACGGACAGACAGACGGATAGACAGACGGACAGACTGAGACACGAGTGATCCTACAAGGGTTCCGTTTATTCCTTTTAAGGTACATAACCCTAAAAAAATCGCATAGTTGAGAAATAAGACTGTGACATATGGACAGGTGGACAGACAGGCGGACAAACAGACGGACAGAGAGACAGACAGACAGACGGTCCAACAGACGGACAGACAGACGGACAGACAGATGGACAGACATACGGACAGACAGACGGACAAACAGACGTACAGACAGACGGACAGACAGACGGATAGACAGACGGACAGATAGACGGACAGAGAGACGGACAGATAGACAGACAGACAGACGGACAGACAGACGGACAGACAGACGGACAGACAGACGGACAGACAGACGGACAAACAGACGTACAGACAGACGGACAGACAGACGGATAGACAGACGGACAGATAGACGGACAGAGAGATGGACAGACAGACGTACAGACAGACGGAAAGACAGACGGATAGACAGACGGACAGATAGACGGACAGAGAGACGGACAGATAGACGGTTAGACGCAGACAGACAGACGGATAGACAGACGGACAGATAGACGGACAGATAGACGGATAGACAGACGGACAGATAGACGGACAGACAGACGGACAGATAGACGGACAGAGAGACGGACAGACAGACGGACAGACAGACGGACAGATAGACGGAGAGACAGACGGACAGATAGACGGAGAGACAGACGGACAGACAGACGGACAGAGAGACGGACAGACAGACGGACAGACAGACGGACGAACAGACACACGAGTGATCCTATAAGGGTTCCGTTTATTCATTTTAAGGTGCGGAACCCTAAAAACATAGTTGAGAAATAAGACTGTGACATATGGACAGGTGGACAGACAGACGGACAAACAGACGGACAGAGAGACGGACAGACAGACGGACAGACAGACGGACAGACAGACGGACAGACAGACGGATAGACAGACGGTTAGACAGACGGACAGATAGACGGACAGAGAGACGGTTAGACACGGGCAGACAGACGGATAGACAGACGGACAGATAGACGGACAGATAGACGGACAGACAGACGTACATACAGACGGACAGACAGACGGATAGACAGACGGACAGATAGACGGACAGAGAGACGGACAGAGAGACGGTTAGACGCAGACAGACAGACGGATAGACAGACGGACAGATAGACGGACAGACAGACGGACACATAGACGGACAGACAGACGTACAGACAGACGGACAAACAAATGGACAGAGAGACGGACAGACAGACGGACAGACAGACGGACAGACAGACGGACAGACAGACGGACAGACAGACGGACAGATAGACGGACAGACAGACGTACAGACAGACGGACAAACAAATGGACAGAGAGACGGACAGACAGACGGACAGACAGACGGACAGACAGACGGACAGACAGACGGACAGACAGACGGACAGACAGACGGACAGACAGACGGACAGACAGACGGACAGACAGACGGACAGACAGATGGACAGACAGACGGACAGACAGACGGACAGACAGACGGACAGACAGATGGACAAACAGACGGACAGACGGACGGACAGACAGACGGACAGACAGACGGACAGACAGACGGACAGACAGACGGACAGACAGATGGATAGACAGACGGACAGACAGACGGACAGACAGACGGACAGACAAATGGACAGACAGACGGTCAGACGGACGGACAGACAGACGGACAGACAGATGGACAGACAGACGGACAGACAGACGGACAGACAGACGGACAGACAGACGGACAGATAGACGGACAGACGGACGGACAGAGAGACGGACAGACAGACGGATAGACAGACGGACAGACAGACGGACAGACAGACGGACAGACAGACGTACAGACAGACGGACAGACTGAGACACGAGTGATCCTACAAGGGTTCCGTTTATTCCTTTTAAGGTACATAACCCTAAAAAAATCGCATAGTTGAGAAATAAGACTGTGACATATGGACAGGTGGACAGACAGGCGGACAAACAGACGGACAGAGAGACGGACAGACAGACGGTCCAACAGACGGACAGACAGACGGACAGACAGACGGACAGACAGACGGACAGACAGACGGATAGACAGAGGGACAGATAGACGGACAGAGAGACGGTTAGACACGGACAGACAGACGGATAGACAGACGGACAGATAGACGGACAGATAGACGGACAGAAAGATGGACAGATAGACGGACAGACAGACGGACAGACAGACGGACAGGCAAACGGACAGATAGATAGACAGATAGACGGACAGACAGACGGGCAGATAGACGGACAGACAGACGGACAGATGAACGGCCAGACAGACGGACAGACAGACGGATAGACAGACGGACAGACAGACGGACAGACAGACGGACAGATAGACGGACAGACAGACGGAGAGACAGACGGCCAGATAGACGGAGAGACAGACGGACAGGCAGACGGACAGAAAGACGGACAGACAGACGGACAGACAGACGGAAAGGCAGACGCACAGACAGATGGACAGACAGACGGACAGACAGACGGACAGACAGACGGACAGAGAGGCGAATAGACAGACGGACAGCGAGACGGATAGACAGTCGGACAGATAGACGGACAGACAGACAGATAGACAGACGGACAGATAGACGGAGAGACAGACGGACAGACAGACGGACAGAGAGACGAACAGATAGACGGACAGACAGACGGACATACAGACGGACTGACAGACGGATAGACAGACGGACAGATAGACGGACAGAGATTCGGTTATACACGGCCAGACAGACGGATAGACAGACGGACAGATGGACAGATAGACGGACAGACAGACGGACAGAGAGACGGACAGGGAGACGGTTAGACGCAGACAGACAGACGGACAAACAGACGGACAGAGAGACGGACAGACAGACGTACAGACAGACGGACAGACAGACGGATAGACAGACGGACAGATAGACGGACAGAGAGACGGACAGAGAGACGGACAGACAGACGTACAGACAGACGGACAGACAGACGGATAGACAGACGGACAGATAGACGGACAGAGAGACGGACAGAGAGACGGTTAGACGCAGACAGACAGGCGGATAGACAGACGGACAGATATACGGACAGATAGGTAGGCTAACTTTACTGTAACGAGAACCGCTAATTGCTTCCTGTTTTAATTTTTTAATAGAAGAATCTTGTCATTTGGTTTTCGTTACATTAACGCTAACAAACTTTTACAGCGACGTCTGCCTGGACAGCGAGACGGATAGACAGACGGATAGACAGACGGACAGATAGACGGAGAGACAGACGGACAGATAGACGGAGAGACAGACGGACAGACAGACGGACAGAGAGACGGACAGACAGACGGACAGACAGACGGACGAACAGACACACGAGTGATCCTATTAGGGTCCCGTTTATTCATTTTAAGGTACGGAACCCTAAAAACATAGTTGAGAAATAAGACTGTGACATATGGACAGGTGGACAGACAGACGGACAAACAGACGGACAGAGAGACGGACAGACAGACGGACAGACAGACGGACAAACAGACGGACAGACAGACGGATAGACAGACGGTTAGACGGACGGACAGATAGACGGACAGAGAGACGGTTAGACACGGGCAGACAGACGGATAGACAGACGGACAGATAGACGGACAGATAGACGGACAGACAGACGGACAGACAGACGGACAGACAGACGGACAAACAGACGTACAGACGGACGGACAGACAGACGGATAGACAGACGGACAGATAGACGGACAGAGAGACGGACAGACAGACGTACAGACAGACGGACAGATAGACGGACAGACAGACGGACAGATAGACGGACAGACAGACGGACAGACAGACGGACAGAGAGACGGACAGACAGACGGTTAGACAGACGGACGAACAGACACACGAGTGATCCTATAAGGGTTCCGTTTATTCATTTTAAGGTACGGAACCCTAAAAACATAGTTGAGAAATAAGACTGTGACATATGGACAGGTGGACAGACAGACGGACAAACAGAGGGACAGAGAGACGGACAGACAGATGGAGAGACAGACGGACAAACAGACGGACAGACAGACGGATAGACAGACGGTTAGACAGACGGACAGATAGACGGACAGAGAGACGGTTAGACACGGGCAGACAGACGGATAGACAGACGGACAGATAGATGGACAGATAGACGGACAGACAGACGGACAGACAGACGGACAGACAGACGGACAGACAGACGTACAGACAGACGGACAGACAGACGGATAGACAGACGGACAGATAGACGGACACAGAGACGGACAGACAGACAGACAGACAGACGGACAGACAGACGGATAGACAGACGGACAGATAGACGGACAGAGAGACGGACAGAGAGACGGTTAGACGCAGACAGACAGACGGATAGACAGACGGATAGATAGACGGACAGATAGACGGACAGACAGACGGACAGATAGACGGACAGACAGACGTACAGACAGACGGACAGACAGACGGACAGACGAACGGACAGACAGACGGACAGACAGACGTACAGACAGACGGACAGACAGACGGACAGAGAGACGGACAGACAGACGGACAGACAGACGGATAGATAGACGGACAGACAGACACACGAGTGATCCTATAAGGGTTCCGTTTATTCCTTTAGGAGTACCTAAGAAAACATGATACAAAGTTAGCAAGTAGGCTAACTTTACTGTAACGAGAACCGCTAATTGCTTCCTGTTTTAATTTTTTAATAGAAGAATCTTGTCATTTGGTTTTCGTTACATTAACGCTTACAAACTTTTAACTATTAGGATCCATAAGGTATTCTTTACATTTCCCGTAAAATTCCCCGTCTCCTGGGATATCTGTGTCGGTTTTGTAATAATTTATCTAATTATGGACATTAAAAAAACATAGGTTTGATATACGTATATCAGTGTTAATACAAGTAATGACACGTCAGTGTTTAAAGGTTAAGCAACAAACAATTCTACTATTTAACGAATTCTGAAAGCCCAGGTATCGAAACTGGCACAAACCATTTTCAAAAATCAGACAGACAGATAGACGGATAGACAGACGGACAGATAGACGGACAGAGAGACGGATAGACAGACGGACAGATAGACGGACAGACAGACACACGAGTGATCTATAAGGCTTCCGTTTATTCCTTTAGGAGTACCTAAGAAATCATGGTACAAAGTTAGCCAGTAGGCTAACTTTACTGTAACGAGAACCGCTAATTGCTTCCTGTTTTAATTTAATTTTTAAATAGAAGAATCTTGTTATTTGGTTTTCGTTACATTAACGCTAACAAACTTTTACAGCAACGTCTGTCTGGACAGCGAGACGGATAGACAGACGGACAGATAGACGGACAGACAGACGGATAGACAGACGGACAGATAGATGGAGAGACAGACGGACAGATAGACGGAGAGACAGACGGACAGACAGACGGACAGAGAGACGGACAGACAGACGGACAGAGAGACGGATAGACAGACGGACAGATAGACGGACAGACAGACGGACAGACAGACGGACAGACAGACGGATAGACAGACGGACAGATAGACGGACAGAGAGTAGGCTAGACACGGCCAGACAGACAGATAGACAGACGGACAGATAGACGGACAGTAAGACGGACAGACAGACGGACAGATAGACGGACAGACAGACGGACAGACAGACGGACAGACAGACGGACAGACAGACGGACAGACAGACGGACAGACAGACGGACAGACAGACGGACAGACAGACGGAGAGACAGACAGACGGACAGACAGACGGACAGACAGACGGACAGACAGACAGACGGACAGACAGACGGAGAGACAGACACACGAGTGATCCTTTAAGAGTTCCGTTAATTCCTTTAGGAGTACCTAAGAAAACATGGTACAAAGTTAGCAAGTGGGCTAACTTTACTGTAACGAGAACCGCTAATTGCTTCCTGTTTTAATTTTTTAATAGAAGAATCTTGTCATTTGGTTTTCGTTACATTAACGCTAACAAACTTTTACAGCGACGTCTGTCTGGACAGCGAGACGGATAGACAGACGGACAGATAGACGGACAGCGAGACGGATAGACAGACGGACAGATAGATGGACAGACAGACGGATAGACAGACGGACAGATAGACGGAGAGACAGACGGACAGAAAGACGGAGAGACAGACGGACAGACAGACGGACAGAGAGACGGACAGACAGAAGGACAGACAGACGGATAGACAGACGGACAGATAGACGGACAGAGAGTAGGTTAGACACGGCCAGACAGACAGATAGACAGACGGACAGATAGACGGACAGATAGACGGACAGACAGACGGACAGATAGACGGACAGACAGACGGACAGACAGACGGACAGACAGACGGACAGACAGACGGACAGACAGACGGACAGACAGACGGACAGACAGACGGACAGACAGACGGACAGACAGACGGACAGACAGATGGACAGACAGACGTACAGACACACGGACAGACAGACGTACAGACAGACGGACAGACTGAGACACGAGTGATCCTACAAGGGTTCCGTTTATTCCTTTTAAGGTACATTACCCTAAAAAAATCGCATAGTTGAGAAACTAAGACTGTGACATATGGACAGGTGGACAGACAGGCGGACAAACAGACGGACAGACAGACGGACAGACATACGGACAGCCAGACGGAGAGACAGACGGACAGATAGACGGACAGACAGACGTACAGACAGACGGAAAGACAGAAGAATAGACAGACGGACAGATAGACGGACAGAGAGACGGACAGATAGACGGACAGATAGACGGACAGACAGACGGACAGACAGACGGACAGACAGACGGATAGACAGACGGAAAGATAGACGGACAGAGACGGACAGGGAGACGGTTAGACGCAGACAGACAGACGGACAAACAGACGGACAAAGAGACGGACAGACAGACGTATAGACAGACGGACAGACAGACGGATAGACAGACGGACAGATAGACGGACAGAGAGACGGACAGAGAGACGGTTAGACGCAGACAGACAGGCGGATAGACAGACGGACAGATAGACGGACAGATAGACGGACAGACAGACCGACAAATAGACGGACAGACAGACGTACAGACAGACGGACAAACAAACGGACAGAGAGACGGACAGACAGACGGACAGACAGACGGACAGACAGACGGACAGACAGACGGACAGACAGACGGAAAGACAGACGGGCAGACAGACGGGCAGACAGACGGACAGACAGACGGACAGACAGACGGACAGACAGACGGACAGACAGACGGACAGACAGACGGACAGACAGACGGACTGACAGACGGACAGACAGATGGACAGACAGACGTACAGACACACGGACAGACAGACGTACAGACAGACGGACAGACTGAGACACGAGTGATCCTACAAGGGTTACGTTTATTCCTTTTAAGGTACATTACCCTAAAAAAATCGCATAGTTGAGAAATAAGACTGTGACATATGGACAGGTGGACAGAGAGACGGACAAACAGACGGACAGAGAGACGGACAGACAGACGTACATACAGACGGACAGACAGACGGATAGACAGACGGACAGATAGACGGACAGAGAGACGGACAGAGAGACGGTTAGACGCAGACAGACAGACGGATAGACAGACGGATAGACAGACGTACAGATAGACGGACAGATAGACGGACAGACAGACGGACAGATAGACGGACAGACAGACGTACAGACAGACGGACAAACAAATGGACAGAGAGACGGACAGACAGACGCACAGACAGACGGACAGACAGACGGACAGACAGACGGACAGACAGACGGACAGACAGACGGACAGACAGACGGACAGACAGACGGACAGACAGATGGACAGACAGATGGACAGACAGACGGACAGACAGACGGACAGACAGACGGACAGACAGATGGACAAACAGACGGACAGACGGACGGACAGACAGACGGACAGACAGACGGACAGACAGACGGACAGACAGACGGACAGACAGATGGATAGACAGACGGACAGACAGACGGACAGACAGACGGACAGACAGATGGACAGACAGACGGTCAGACGGACGGACAGACAGACGGACAGACAGATGGACAGACAGACGGACAGACAGACGGACAGACAGACGGACAGACAGATGGACAGATAGACGGACAGACGGACGGACAGAGAGACGGACAGACAGACGGATAGACAGACGGACAGACTGAGACACGAGTGATCCTACAAGGGTTCCGTTTATTCCTTTTAAGGTACATAACCCTAAAAAAATCGCATAGTTGAGAAATAAGACTGTGACATATGGACAGGTGGACAGACAGGCGGACAAACAGACGGACAGAGAGACAGACAGACAGACGGTCCAACAGACGGACAGACAGACGGACAGACAGATGGACAGACATACGGACAGACAGACGGACAAACAGACGTACAGACAGACGGACAGACAGACGGATAGACAGACGGACAGATAGACGGACAGAGAGACGGACAGATAGACAGACAGACAGACGGACAGACAGACGGACAGACAGACGGACAGACAGACGGACAGACAGACGGACAAACAGACGTACAGACAGACGGACAGACAGACGGATAGACAGACGGACAGATAGACGGACAGAGAGATGGACAGACAGACGTACAGACAGACGGAAAGACAGACGGATAGACAGACGGACAGATAGACGGACAGAGAGACGGACAGATAGACGGTTAGACGCAGACAGACAGACGGATAGACAGACGGACAGATAGACGGACAGATAGACGGATAGACAGACGGACAGATAGACGGACAGACAGACGGACAGATAGACGGACAGAGAGACGGACAGACAGACGGACAGACAGACGGACAGATAGACGGAGAGACAGACGGACAGATAGACGGAGAGACAGACGGACAGACAGACGGACAGAGAGACGGACAGACAGACGGACAGACAGACGGACGAACAGACACACGAGTGATCCTATAAGGGTTCCGTTTATTCATTTTAAGGTGCGGAACCCTAAAAACATAGTTGAGAAATAAGACTGTGACATATGGACAGGTGGACAGACAGACGGACAAACAGACGGACAGAGAGACGGACAGACAGACGGACAGACAGACGGACAAACAGACGGACAGACAGACGGATAGACAGACGGTTAGACAGACGGACAGATAGACGGACAGAGAGACGGTTAGACACGGGCAGACAGACGGATAGACAGACGGACAGATAGACGGACAGATAGACGGACAGACAGACGTACATACAGACGGACAGACAGACGGATAGACAGACGGACAGATAGACGGACAGAGAGACGGACAGAGAGACGGTTAGACGCAGACAGACAGACGGATAGACAGACGGACAGATAGACGGACAGACAGACGGACACATAGACGGACAGACAGACGTACAGACAGACGGACAAACAAATGGACAGAGAGACGGACAGACAGACGGACAGACAGACGGGCAGACAGACGGACAGACAGACGGACAGACAGACGGACAGATAGACGGACAGACAGACGTACAGACAGACGGACAAACAAATGGACAGAGAGACGGACAGACAGACGGACAGACAGACGGACAGACAGACGGACAGACAGACGGACAGACAGACGGACAGACAGACGGACAGACAGACGGACAGACAGACGGACAGACAGACGGACAGACAGATGGACAGACAGACGGACAGACAGACGGACAGACAGACGGACAGACAGATGGACAAACAGACGGACAGACGGACGGACAGACAGATGGACAGACAGACGGACAGACAGACGGACAGACAGACGGACAGACAGATGGATAGACAGACGGACAGACAGACGGACAGACAGACGGACAGACAAATGGACAGACAGACGGTCAGACGGACGGACAGACAGACGGACAGACAGACGGACAGACAGACGGACAGACAGACGGACAGACAGACGGACAGACAGATGGACAGATAGACGGACAGACGGACGGACAGAGAGACGGACAGACAGACGGACAGACAGACGGACAGACAGACGGACAGACAGACGGACAGACAGACGTACAGACAGACGGACAGACTGAGACACGAGTGATCCTACAAGGGTTCCGTTTATTCCTTTTAAGGTACATAACCCTAAAAAAATCGCATAGTTGAGAAATAAGACTGTGACATATGGACAGGTGGACAGACAGGCGGACAAACAGACGGACAGAGAGACGGACAGACAGACGGTCCAACAGACGGACAGACAGACGGACAGACAGACGGACAGACATACGGACAGACAGACGGATAGACAGAGGGACAGATAGACGGACAGAGAGACGGTTAGACACGGACAGACAGACGGATAGACAGACGGACAGATAGACGGACAGATAGACGGACAGAAAGATGGACAGATAGACGGACAGACAGACGGACAGACAGACGGACAGGCAAACGGACAGATAGATAGACAGATAGACGGACAGACAGACGGGCAGATAGACGGACAGACAGACGGACAGATGAACGGCCAGACAGACGGACAGACAGACGGATAGACAGACGGACAGACAGACGGACAGACAGACGGACAGATAGACGGACAGACAGACGGAGAGACAGACGGCCAGATAGACGGAGAGACAGACGGACAGGCAGACGGACAGAAAGACGGACAGACAGACGGACAGACAGACGGAAAGGCAGACGCACAGACAGATGGACAGACAGACGGACAGACAGACGGACAGACAGACGGACAGAGAGGCGAATAGACAGACGGACAGCGAGACGGATAGACAGTCGGACAGATAGACGGACAGACAGACAGATAGACAGACGGACAGATAGACGGAGAGACAGACGGACAGACAGACGGACAGAGAGACGAACAGATAGACGGACAGACAGACGGACATACAGACGGACTGACAGACGGATAGACAGACGGACAGATAGACGGACAGAGATTCGGTTATACACGGCCAGACAGACGGATAGACAGACGGACAGATGGACAGATAGACGGACAGACAGACGGACAGAGAGACGGACAGGGAGACGGTTAGACGCAGACAGACAGACGGACAGACAGACGGACAGAGAGACGGACAGACAGACGTACAGACAGACGGACAGACAGACGGATAGACAGACGGACAGATAGACGGACAGAGAGACGGACAGAGAGACGGACAGACAGACGGACAGACAGACGGACAGACAGACGGATAGACAGACGGACAGATAGACGGACAGAGAGACGGACAGAGAGACGGTTAGACGCAGACAGACAGGCGGATAGACAGACGGACAGATATACGGACAGATAGGTAGGCTAACTTTACTGTAACGAGAACGGCTAATTGCTTCCTGTTTTAATTTTTTAATAGAAGAATCTTGTCATTTGGTTTTCGTTACATTAACGCTTACAAACTTTTAACTATTAGGATCCATAAGGTATTCGTTACATTTACCGTAAAATTCCCCGTCTCCTGGGATATCTGTATCGGTTTTGTAATAATTTATCTAATTATGGACATTAAAAAAACATAGGTTTGATATACGTATATCAGTGTTAATACAAGTAATGACACGTCAGTGTTTAAAGGTTAAGCAACAAACAATTCTACTATTTAACGAGTTCTGAAAGCCCAGTTATCGAAACTGGCACAAACCATTTTCAAAAATCAGACAGACAGATAGACGGATAGACAGACGGACAGACAGACAGATAGACAGACGGACAGATAGACGGACAGAGAGACGGATAGACAGACGGACAGATAGACGGACAGACAGACACACGAGTGATCTATTAGGTTTCCGTTTATTCCTTTAGGAGTACCTAAGAAAACATGGTACAAAGTTAGCCAGTAAACTAACTTTACTGTAACGAGAACCGCTAATTGCTTCCTGTTTTAATTTAATTTTTTAATAGAAGATTCTTGTTATTTGGTTGTCGTTACATTAACGCTAACAAACTTTTATAGCGACGTCTGTCTGGACAGCGAGACGGATAGACAGACGGACAGATAGACGGACAGATAGACGGACAGACAGACGGACAGATAGACGGAGAGACAGACGGACAGATAGACGGAGAGACAGACGGACAGAGAGACGGACAGACAGACGGACAGACAGACGGACGAACAGACACACGAGTGATCCTATAAGGGTTCCGTTTATTCATTTTAAGGTACGGAACCCTAAAAAAATCGCATAGTTGAGAAATAAGACTGTGACATATGGACAGGTGGACAGAGAGACGGACAAACAGACGGACAGAGAGACGGACAGACAGACGTACATACAGACGGACAGACAGACGGATAGACAGACGGACAGATAGACGGACAGAGAGACGGACAGAGAGACGGTTAGACGCAGACAGACAGACGGATAGACAGACGGACAGATAGACGGACAGATAGACGGACAGACAGACGGACAGATAGACGGACAGACAGACGTACAGACAGACGGACAAACAAATGGACAGAGAGACGGACAGACAGACGGACAGACAGACGGACAGACAGACGGACAGACAGACGGACAGACAGACGGACAGACAGACGGACAGACAGACGGACAGACAGACGGACAGACAGACGGACAGACAGATGGACAGACAGACGGACAGACAGACGGACAGACAGACGGACAGACAGATGGACAAACAGACGGACAGACGGACGGACAGACAGATGGACAGACAGACGGACAGACAGACGGACAGACAGATGGATAGACAGACGGACAGAAAGACGGACAGACAGACGGACAGACAAATGGACAGACAGACGGTCAGACGGACGGACAGACAGACGGACAGACGGACGGACAGAGAGACGGACAGACAGACGGATAGACAGACGGACAGACAGACGTACAGACAGACGGACAGACAGACGTACAGACAGACGGACAGACTGAGACACGAGTGATCCTACAAGGGTTCCGTTTATTCCTTTTAAGGTACATAACCCTAAAAAAATCGCATAGTTGAGAAACAATAACAATATGGACAGGTGGACAGACAGGCGGACAAACAGACGGACAGAGAGACGGACAGACAGACGGTCCAACAGACGGACAGACAGACGGACAGACAGATGGACAGACATACGGACAGACAGACGGACAAACAGACGTACATACAGACGGACAGACAGACGGATAGACAGACGGACAGATAGACGGACAGAGAGACGGACAGACAGACGTACAGACAGACGGAAAGACAGACGGATAGACAGACGGACAGATAGACGGACAGAGAGACGGACAGATAGACGGTTAGACGCAGACAGACAGACGGATAGACAGACGGACAGATAGACGGACAGATAGACGGACAGACAGACGGACAGACAGACGGACAGACAGACGGACAAACAGACGTACAGACAGACGGACAGACAGACGGATAGATAGACGGACAGTTAGACGGACAGAGAGATGGACAGACAGACGTACAGACAGACGGAAAGACAGACGGATAGACAGACGGACAGATAGACGGACAGAGAGACGGACAGATAGACGGTTAGACGCAGACAGACAGACGGATAGACAGACGGACAGATAGACGGACAGATAGACGGACAGACAGACGGACAGATAGACGGACAGACAGACGGACAGATAGACGGACAGAGAGACGGACAGACAGACGGACAGACAGACGGACAGATAGACGGAGAGACAGACGGACAGATAGACGGAGAGACAGACGGACAGACAGACGGACAGAGAGACGGACAGACAGACGGACAGACAGACGGACGAACAGACACACGAGTGATCCTATAAGGGTTCCGTTTATTCATTTTAAGGTACGGAACCCTAAAAACATAGTTGAGAAATAAGACTGTGACATATGGACAGGTGGACAGACAGACGGACAAACAGACGGACAGAGAGACGGACAGACAGACGGACAGACAGACGGACAGACAGACGGACAGACAGACGGATAGACAGACGGTTAGACAGACGGACAGATAGACGGACAGAGAGACGGTTAGACACGGGCAGACAGACGGATAGACAGACGGACAGATAGACGGACAGATAGACGGTTAGACGCAGACAGACAGACGGATAGACAGATGGACAGACAGACGGACAGACAGACGGACAGACAGACGGACAGACAGACGGACAGACAGACGGACAGACAGACGGACAGACAGATGGACAGACAGACGGACAGACAGACGGATAGATAGATGGACAGACAGACACACGAGTGATCCTACAAGGGTTCCGTTTATTCCTTTTAAGGGACATAACCCTAAAAAAATCGCATAGTTGAGAAATAAGACTGTGACATATGGACAGGTGGACAGGCAGGCGGACAAACAGACGGACAGAGAGACGGACAGACAGACGGTCCAACAGACGGACAGACAGACGGACAGACATACGGACAGCCAGACGGAGAGACAGACGGACAGATAGACGGACAGACAGACGTACAGACAGACGGAAAGACAGACGGATAGACAGACGGACAGATAGATGGACAGAGAGACAGACAGATAGACGGTTAGACGCAGACAGACAGACGGATAGACAGACGGACAGATAGACGGACAGATAGACGGACAGACAGACGGACAGATAGAAGGACAGACAGACGTACAGACAGACGGACAGACAGACGGATAGACAGACGGAAAGATAGACGTACAGAGAGACGGACAGGGAGACGGTAAGACGCAGACAGACAGACGGACAAACAGACGGACAAAGAGACGGACAGACAGACGTATAGACAGACGGACAGACAGACGGATAGACAGACGGACAGATAGACGGACAGAGAGACGGACAGAGAGACGGTTAGACGCAGACAGACAGGCGGATAGACAGACGGACAGATAGACGGACAGATAGACGGACAGACAGACCGACAGATAGACGGACAGACAGACATACAGACAGACGGACAAACAAACGGACAGAGAGACGGACAGACAGACGGACAGACAGACGGACAGACAGACGGACAGACAGACGGACAGACAGACGGGCAGACAGACGGGCAGACAGACGGACAGACAGACGGACAGACAGACGGACAGACAGACGGACAGACAGACGGACAGACAGACGGACAGACAGACGGACTGACAGACGGACAGACAGATGGACAGACAGACGTACAGACACACGGACAGACAGACGTACAGACAGACGGACAGACTGAGACACGAGTGATCCTGCAAGGGTTCCGTTTATTCCTTTTAAGGTACACTACCCTAAAAAAATCGCATAGTTGAGAAATAAGACTGTGACATATGGACAGGTGGACAGACAGGCGGACAAACAGACGGACAGAGAGACGGACAGACAGACGGTCCAACAGACGGACAGACAGACGGACAGACAGACGGACAGACATACGGACAGCCAGACGGAGAGACAGACGGACAGATAGGCGGACAGACAGACGGACAGACAGACGGACAGACAGACGGACAGACAGACGGACAGACAGACGGACAGACAGACGGACAGACAGACGGACAGACAGACGGACAGACAGATGGACAGACAGACGGACAGACAGACGGATAGATAGATGGACAGACAGACACACGAGTGATCCTATAAGGGTTCCGTTTATCCCTTTAGGAGTACCTAAGAAAACATGATACAAAGTTAGCAAGTAGGCTAACTTTACTGTAACGAGAACCGCTAATTGCTTCCTGTTTTAATTTTTTAATAGAAGAATCTTGTCATTTGGTTTTCGTTACATTAACGCTTACAAACTTTTAACTATTAGGATCCATAAGGTATTCGTTACATTTACCGTAAAATTCCCCGTCTCCTGGGATATCTGTATCGGTTTTGTAATAATTTATCTAATTATGGACATTAAAAAAACATAGGTTTGATATACGTATATCAGTGTTAATACAAGTAATGACACGTCAGTGTTTAAAGGTTAAGCAACAAACAATTCTACTATTTAACGAGTTCTGAAAGCCCAGTTATCGAAACTGGCACAAACCATTTTCAAAAATCAGACAGACAGATAGACGGATAGACAGACGGACAGACAGACAGATAGACAGACGGACAGATAGACGGACAGAGAGACGGATAGACAGACGGACAGATAGACGGACAGACAGACACACGAGTGATCTATTAGGTTTCCGTTTATTCCTTTAGGAGTACCTAAGAAAACATGGTACAAAGTTAGCCAGTAAACTAACTTTACTGTAACGAGAACCGCTAATTGCTTCCTGTTTTAATTTAATTTTTTAATAGAAGATTCTTGTTATTTGGTTTTCGTTACATTAACGCTAACAAACTTTTATAGCGACGTCTGTCTGGACAGCGAGACGGATAGACAGACGGACAGATAGACGGACAGATAGACGGACAGACAGACGGACAGATAGACGGAGAGACAGACGGACAGATAGACGGAGAGACAGACGGACAGAGAGACGGACAGACAGACGGACAGACAGACGGACGAACAGACACACGAGTGATCCTATAAGGGTTCCGTTTATTCATTTTAAGGTACGGAACCCTAAAAAAATCGCATAGTTGAGAAATAAGACTGTGACATATGGACAGGTGGACAGAGAGACGGACAAACAGACGGACAGAGAGACGGACAGACAGACGTACATACAGACGGACAGACAGACGGATAGACAGACGGACAGATAGACGGACAGAGAGACGGACAGAGAGACGGTTAGACGCAGACAGACAGACGGATAGACAGACGGACAGATAGACGGACAGATAGACGGACAGACAGACGGACAGATAGACGGACAGACAGACGTACAGACAGACGGACAAATAAATGGACAGAGAGACGGACAGACAGACGGACAGACAGACGGACAGACAGACGGACAGACAGACGGAAAGACAGACGGACAGACAGACGGACAGACAGACGGACAGACAGACGGACAGACAGACGGACAGACAGATGGACAGACAGACGGACAGACAGACGGACAGACAGACGGACAGACAGATGGACAAACAGACGGACAGACGGACGGACAGACAGACGGACAGACAGACGGACAGACAGACGGACAGACAGACGGACAGACAGATGGATAGACAGACGGACAGACAGACGGACAGACAGACGGATAGACAGACGGAAAGATAGACGTACAGAGAGACGGACAGGGAGACGGTAAGACGCAGACAGACAGACGGACAAACAGACGGACAAAGAGACGGACAGACAGACGTATAGACAGACGGACAGACAGACGGATAGACAGACGGACAGATAGACGGACAGAGAGACGGACAGAGAGACGGTTAGACGCAGACAGACAGGCGGATAGACAGACGGACAGATAGACGGACAGATAGACGGACAGACAGACCGACAGATAGACGGACAGACAGACGTACAGACAGACGGACAAACAAACGGACAGAGAGACGGACAGACAGACGGACAGACAGACGGACAGACAGACGGACAGACAGACGGACAGACAGACGGGCAGACAGACGGGCAGACAGACGGACAGACAGACGGACAGACAGACGGACAGACAGACGGACAGACAGACGGACAGACAGACGGACAGACAGACGGACTGACAGACGGACAGACAGATGGACAGACAGACGTACAGACACACGGACAGACAGACGTACAGACAGACGGACAGACTGAGACACGAGTGATCCTACAAGGGTTCCGTTTATTCCTTTTAAGGTACATTACCCTAAATAAATCGCATAGTTGAGAAATAAGACTGTGACATATGGACAGGTGGACAGACAGGCGGACAAACAGACGGACAGACAGACGGACAGACATACGGACAGCCAGACGGAGAGACAGACGGACAGATAGACGGACAGACAGACGTACAGACAGACGGAAAAACAGACGAATAGACAGACGGACAGATAGACGGACAGAGAGACGGACAGATAGACGGACAGATAGACGGACAGACAGACGTACAGACAGACGGACAGACAGACGAATAGACAGACGGACAGACAGACGGATAGACAGACGGACAGATAGACGGACAGAGAGACGGACAGAGAGACGGTTAGACGCAGACAGACAGACGGATAGACAGACGGACAGATAGACGGACAGACAGACGGACAGACAGATGGATAGACAGACGGACAGACAGACGGACAGACAGACGGACAGACAGATGGACAGACAGACGGTCAGACGGACGGACAGACAGACGGACAGACAGATGGACAGACAGACGGACAGACAGACGGACAGACAGACGGACAGACAGATGGACAGATAGACGGACAGACGGACGGACAGAGAGACGGACAGACAGACGGATAGACAGACGGACAGACAGACGTACAGACAGACGGACAGACAGACGTACAGACAGACGGACAGACTAAGACACGAGTGATCCTACAAGGGTTCCGTTTATTCCTTTTAAGGTACATAACCCTAAAAAAATCGCATAGTTGAGAAATAAGACTGTGACATATGGACAGGTGGACAGACAGGCGGACAAACAGACGGACAGAGAGACGGACAGACAGACGGTCCAACAGACGGACAGACAGACGGACAGACAGATGGACAGACATACGGACAGACAGACGGACAAACAGACGTACAGACAGACGGACAGACAGACGGATAGACAGACGGACAGATAGACGGACAGAGAGATGGACAGACAGACGTACAGACAGACGGAAAGACAGACGGATAGACAGACGGACAGATAGACGGACAGAGAGACGGACAGATAGACGGTTAGACGCAGACAGACAGACGGATAGACAGACGGACAGATAGACGGACAGATAGACGGACAGACAGACGGACAGACAGACGGACAGACAGACGGACAAACAGACGTACAGACAGACGGACAGACAGACGGATAGATAGACGGACAGATAGACGGACAGAGAGATGGACAGACAGACGTACAGACAGACGGAAAGACAGACGGATAGACAGACGGACAGATAGACGGACAGAGAGACGGACAGATAGACGGTTAGACGCAGACAGACAGACGGATAGACAGACGGACAGATAGACGGACAGATAGACGGATAGACAGACGGACAGATAGACGGACAGACAGACGGACAGATAGACGGACAGAGAGACGGACAGACAGACGGACAGACAGACGGACAGATAGACGGAGAGACAGACGGACAGATAGACGGAGAGACAGACAGACAGACAGACGGACAGAGAGACGGACAGACAGACGGACAGACAGACGGACGAACAGACACACGAGTGATCCTATAAGGGTTCCGTTTATTCATTTTAAGGTACGGAACCCTAAAAACATAGTTGAGAAATAAGACTGTGACATATGGACAGGTGGACAGACAGACGGACAAACAGACGGACAGAGAGACGGACAGACAGACGGACAGACAGACGGACAAACAGACGGACAGACAGACGGATAGACAGACGGTTAGACAGACGGACAGATAGACGGACAGAGAGACGGTTAGACACGGGCAGACAGACGGATAGACAGACGGACAGATAGACGGACAGATAGACGGTTAGACGCAGACAGACAGACGGATAGACAGACGGACAGACAGACGGGCAGACAGACGGACAGACAGACGGACAGACAGACGGACAGACAGACGGACAGACAGACGGACAGACAGACGGACAGACAGACGTACAGACAGACGGACAGACTGAGACACGAGTGATCCTACAAGGGTTCCGTTTATTCCTTTTAAGGTACATTACCCTAAATAAATCGCATACTTGAGAAATAAGACTGTGACATATGGACAGGTGGACAGACAGGCGGACAAACAGACGGACAGACAGACGGACAGACATACGGACAGCCAGACGGAGAGACAGACGGACAGATAGACGGACAGACAGACGTACAGACAGACGGAAAGACAGATGGATAGACAGACGGACAGATAGACGGTTAGACGCAGACAGACAGACGGATAGACAGACGGACAGATAGATGGACAGATAGACGGACAGACAGACAGACAGACAGACGGACAGACAGACGGACAAACAGACGTACAGACAGACGGACAGACAGACGGATAGATAGACGGACAGATAGACGGACAGAGAGATGGACAGACAGACGTACAGACAGACAGAAAGACAGACGGATAGACAGACGGACAGATAGACGGACAGAGAGACGGACAGATAGACGGTTAGACGCAGACAGACAGACGGATAGACAGACGGACAGATAGACGGACAGATAGACGGATAGACAGACGGACAGATAGACGGACAGACAGACGGACAGATAGACGGACAGAGAGACGGACAGACAGACGTACAGACAGACGGACAGATAGACGGAGAGACAGACGGACAGATAGACGGAGAGACAGACAGACAGACAGACGGACAGAGAGACGGACAGACAGACGGACAGACAGACGGACGAACAGACACACGAGTGATCCTATAAGGGTTCCGTTTATTCATTTTAAGGTACGGAACCCTAAAAACATAGTTGAGAAATAAGACTGTGACATATGGACAGGTGGACAGACAGACGGACAAACAGACGGACAGAGAGACGGACAGACAGACGGACAGACAGACGGACAAACAGACGGACAGACAGACGGATAGACAGACGGTTAGACAGACGGACAGATAGACGGACAGAGAGACGGTTAGACACGGGCAGACAGACGGATAGACAGACGGACAGATAGACGGACAGATAGACGGACAGACAGACGTACATACAGACGGACAGACAGACGGATAGACAGACGGACAGATAGACGGACAGAGAGACGGACAGAGAGACGGTTAGACGCAGACAGACAGACGGATAGACAGACGGACAGATAGACGGACAGATAGACGGACAGACAGACGGACAGATAGACGGACAGACAGACGTACAGACAGACGGACAAACAAATGGACAGAGAGACGGACAGACAGACGGACAGACAGACGGACAGACAGACGGACAGACAGACGGTCAGACAGACGGACAGAGAGACGGACAGATAGACGGACAGACAGACGTACAGACAGACGGACAAACAAATGGACAGAGAGACGGACAGACAGACGGACAGACAGACGGACAGACAGACGGACAGACAGACGGACAGACAGACGGACAGACAGACGGACAGACAGACGGACAGACAGACGGACAGACAGACGGACAGACAGATGGACAGACAGACGGACAGACAGACGGACAGACAGACGGACAGACAGATGGACAAACAGACGGACAGACGGACGGACAGACAGATGGACAGACAGACGGACAGACAGACGGACAGACAGACGGACAGACAGATGGATAGACAGACGGACAGACAGACGGATAGACAGACGGACAGACAAATGGACAGACAGACGGTCAGACGGACGGACAGACAGACGGACAGACAGATGGACAGACAGACGGACAGACAGACGGACAGACAGACGGACAGACAGATGGACAGATAGACGGACAGACGGACGGACAGAGAGACGGACAGACAGACGGATAGACAGACGGACAGACAGACGTACAGACAGACGGACAGACAGACGTACAGACAGACGGACAGACTGAGACACGAGTGATCCTACAAGGGTTCCGTTTATTCCTTTTAAGGTACATAACCCTAAAAAAATCGCATAGTTTAGAAATAAGACTGTGACATATGGACAGGTGGACAGACAGGCGGACAAACAGACGGACAGAGAGACGGACAGACAGACGGTCCAACAGACGGACAAACAGACGTACAGACAGACGGACAGACAGACGGATAGATAGACGGACAGATAGACGGACAGAGAGATGGACAGACAGACGTACAGACAGACGGAAAGACAGACGGATAGACAGACGGACAGACAGACGGACAGAGAGACGGACAGATAGACGGTTAGACGCAGACAGACAGGCGGATAGACAGACGGACAGATAGACGGACAGAGAGACGGACAGACAGACGGACAGACAGACGGACAAACAGACGGACAGACAGACGGATAGACAGACGGTTAGACAGACGGACAGATAGACGGACAGAGAGACGGTTAGACACGGGCAGACAGACGGATAGACAGACGGACAGATAGACGGACAGATAGACGGTTAGACGCAGACAGACAGACGGATAGACAGATGGACAGACAGACGGACAGACAGACGGACAGACAGACGGACAGACAGACGGACAGACAGACGGACAGACAGACGGACAGACAGACGGACAGACAGATGGACAGACAGACGGACAGACAGACGGATAGATAGATGGACAGACAGACACACGAGTGATCCTACAAGGGTTCCGTTTATTCCTTTTAAGGGACATAACCCTAAAAAAATCGCATAGTTGAGAAATAAGACTGTGACATATGGACAGGTGGACAGACAGGCGGACAAACAGACGGACAGAGAGACGGACAGACAGACGGTCCAACAGACGGACAGACAGACGGACAGACATACGGACAGCCAGACGGAGAGACAGACGGACAGATAGACGGACAGACAGACGTACAGACAGACGGAAAGACAGACGGATAGACGGACGGACAGATAGACGGACAGAGAGACAGACAGATAGACGGTTAGACGCAGACAGACAGACGGATAGACAGACGGACAGATAGACGGACAGATAGACGGACAGACAGACGGACAGATAGAAGGACAGACAGACGTACAGACAGACGGACAGACAGACGGATAGACAGACGGAAAGATAGACGGACAGAGAGACGGACAGGGAGACGGTTAGACGCAGACAGACAGACGGACAAACAGACGGACAAAGAGACGGACAGACAGACGTATAGACAGACGGACAGACAGACGGATAGACAGACGGACAGATAGACGGACAGAGAGACGGACAGAGAGACGGTTAGACGCAGACAGACATGCGGATAGACAGACGGACAGATAGACGGACAGATAGACGGACAGACAGACCGACAGATAGACGGACAGACAGACGTACAGACAGACGGACAAACAAACGGACAGAGAGACGGACAGACAGACGGACAGACAGACGGACAGACAGACGGACAGACAGACGGACAGACAGACGGGCAGACAGACGGGCAGACAGACGGACAGACAGACGGACAGACAGACGGACAGACAGACGGACAGACAGACGGACAGACAGACGGACAGACAGACGGACTGACAGACGGACAGACAGATGGACAGACAGACGTACAGACACACGGACAGACAGACGTACAGACAGACGGACAGACTGAGACACGAGTGATCCTACAAGGGTTCCGTTTATTCCTTTTAAGGTACATTACCCTAAATAAATCGCATAGTTGAGAAATAAGACTGTGACATATGGACAGGTGGACAGACAGGCGGACAAACAGACGGACAGACAGACGGACAGACATACGGACAGCCAGACGGAGAGACAGACGGACAGATAGACGGACAGACAGACGTACAGACAGACGGAAAAACAGACGAATAGACAGACGGACAGATAGACGGACAGAGAGACGGACAGATAGACGGACAGATAGACGGACAGACAGACGTACAGACAGACGGACAGACAGACGGATAGACAGACGGACAGACAGACGGATAGACAGACGGACAGATAGACGGACAGAGAGACGGACAGAGAGACGGTTAGACGCAGACAGACAGACGGATAGACAGACGGACAGATAGACGGACAGACAGACGGACAGACAGATGGATAGACAGACGGACAGACAGACGGACAGACAGACGGACAGACAGATGGACAGACAGACGGTCAGACGGACGGACAGACAGACGGACAGACAGATGGACAGACAGACGGACAGACAGACGGACAGACAGACGAACAGACAGATGGACAGATAGACGGACAGACGGACGGACAGAGAGACGGACAGACAGACGGATAGACAGACGGACAGACAGACGTACAGACAGACGGACAGACAGACGTACAGACAGACGGACAGACTGAGACACGAGTGATCCTACAAGGGTTCCGTTTATTCCTTTTAAGGTACATAACCCTAAAAAAATCGCATAGTTGAGAAATAAGACTGTGACATATGGACAGGTGGACAGACAGGCGGACAAACAGACGGACAGAGAGACGGACAGACAGACGGTCCAACAGACGGACAGACAGACGGACAGACAGATGGACAGACATACGGACAGACAGACGGACAAACAGACGTACAGACAGACGGACAGACAGACAAATAGACAGACGGACAGATAGACGGACAGAGAGACGGACAGACAGACGTACAGACAGACGGAAAGACAGACGGATAGACAGACGGACAGATAGACGGACAGAGAGACGGACAGATAGACGGTTAGACGCAGACAGACAGACGGATAGACAGACGGACAGATAGACGGACAGATAGACGGACAGACAGACGGACAGACAGACGGACAGACAGACGGACAAACAGACGTACAGACAGACGGACAGACAGACGGATAGATAGACGGACAGATAGACGGACAGAGAGATGGACAGACAGACGTACAGACAGACGGAAAGACAGACGGATAGACAGACGGACAGATAGACGGACAGAGAGACGGACAGATAGACGGTTAGACGCAGACAGACAGACGGATAGACAGACGGACAGATAGACGGACAGATAGACGGATAGACAGACGGACAGATAGACGGACAGACAGACGGACAGATAGACGGACAGAGAGACGGACAGACAGACGTACAGACAGACGGACAGATAGACGGAGAGACAGACGGACAGATAGACGGAGAGACAGACAGACAGACAGACGGACAGAGAGACGGACAGACAGACGGACAGACAGACGGACGAACAGACACACGAGTGATCCTATAAGGGTTCCGTTTATTCATTTTAAGGTACGGAACCCTAAAAACATAGTTGAGAAATAAGACTGTGACACATGGACAGGTGGACAGACAGACGGACAAACAGACGGACAGAGAGACGGACAGACAGACGGACAGACAGACGGACAAACAGACGGACAGACAGACGGATAGACAGACGGTTAGACAGACGGACAGATAGACGGACAGAGAGACGGTTAGACACGGGCAGACAGACGGATAGACAGACGGACAGATAGACGGACAGATAGACGGTTAGACGCAGACAGACAGACGGATAGACAGACGGACAGACAGACGGGCAGACAGACGGACAGACAGACGGACAGACAGACGGACAGACAGACGGACAGACAGACGGACAGACAGACGGACAGACAGATGGACAGACAGACGGACAGACAGACGGATAGATAGATGGACAGACAGACACACGAGTGATCCTACAAGGGTTCCGTTTATTCCTTTTAAGGGACATAACCCTAAAAAAATCGCATAGTTGAGAAATAAGACTGTGACATATGGACAGGTGGACAGACAGGCGGACAAACAGACGGACAGAGAGACGGACAGACAGACGGTCCAACAGACGGACAGACAGAAGGACAGACATACGGACAGCCAGACGGAGAGACAGACGGACAGATAGACGGACAGACAGACGTACAGACAGACGGAAAGACAGACGGATAGACAGACGGACAGATAGACGGACAGAGAGACAGACAGATAGACGGTTAGACGCAGACAGACAGACGGATAGACAGACGGACAGATAGACGGACAGATAGACGGACAGACAGACGGACAGATAGAAGGACAGACAGACGTACAGACAGACGGACAGACAGACGGATAGACAGACGGAAAGATAGACGGACAGAGAGACGGACAGGGAGACGGTTAGACGCAGACAGACAGACGGACAAACAGACGGACAAAGAGACGGACAGACAGACGTATAGACAGACGGACAGACAGACGGATAGACAGACGGACAGATAGACGGACAGAGAGACGGACAGAGAGACGGTTAGACGCAGACAGACAGCCGGATAGACAGACGGACAGATAGACGGACAGATAGACGGACAGACAGACCAACAGATAGACGGACAGACAGACGTACAGACAGACGGACAAACAAACGAACAGAGAGACGGACAGACAGACGGACAGACAGACGGACAGACAGACGGACAGACAGACGGACAGACAGACGGGCAGACAGACGGGCAGACAGACGGACAGACAGACGGACAGACAGACGGACAGACAGACGGACAGACAGACGGACAGACAGACGGACAGACAGACGGACTGACAGACGGACAGACAGACGGACAGACAGACGGACAGACAGACGGGCAGACAGACGGGCAGACAGACGGACAGACAGACGGACAGACAGACGGACAGACAGACGGACAGACAGACGGACAGACAGACGGACAGACAGACGGACAGACAGACGGACAGACAGACGGACAGCCAGACGGAGAGACAGACGGACAGATAGACGGACAGACAGACGTACAGACAGACGGAAAGACAGAAGAATAGACAGACGGACAGATAGACGGACAGAGAGACGGACAGATAGACGGACAGATAGACGGACAGACAGACGTACAGACAGACGGACAGACAGACGGATAGACAGACGGAAAGATAGACGGACAGAGACGGACAGGGAGACGGTTAGACGCAGACAGACAGACGGACAAACAGACGGACAAAGAGACGGACAGACAGACGTATAGACAGATAGACAGACAGACGTATAGACAGACGGACAGATAGACGGACAGAGAGACGGACAGAGAGACGGTTAGACGCAGACAGACAGGCGGATAGACAGACGGACAGATAGACGGACAGATAGACGGACAGACAGACCGACAAGAAGACGGACAGACAGACGTACAGACAGACGGACAAACAAACGGACAGAGAGACGGACAGACAGACGGACAGGCAGACGGACAGACAGACGGACAGACAGACGGACAGACAGACGGACAGACGGACGGACAGAGAGACGGACAGACAGACGGATAGACAGACGGACAGACAGACGTACAGACAGACGGACAGACAGACGTACAGACAGACGGACAGACTGAGACACGAGTGATCCTACAAGGGTTCCGTTTATTCCTTTTAAGGTACATAACCCTAAAAAAATCGCATAGTTGAGAAATAAGACTGTGATATATGGACAGGTGGACAGACAGGCGGACAAACAGACGGACAGAGAGACGGACAGACAGACGGTCCAACAGACGGACAGACAGACGGACAGACAGATGGACAGACATACGGACAGACAGACGGACAAACAGACGTACAGACAGACGGACAGACAGACGGATAGACAGACGGACAGATAGACGGACAGAGAGACGGACAGACAGACGTACAGACAGACGGAAAGACAGACGGATAGACAGACGGACAGATAGACGGACAGAGAGACGGACAGATAGACGGTTAGACGCAGACAGACAGACGGATAGACAGACGGACAGATAGACGGACAGATAGACGGATAGACAGACGGACAGATAGACGGACAGACAGACGGACAGATAGACGGACAGAGAGACGGACAGACAGACGTACAGACAGACGGACAGATAGACGGAGAGACAGACGGACAGATAGACGGAGAGACAGACGGACAGATAGACGGAGAGACAGACAGACAGACAGACGGACAGAGAGACGGACAGACAGACGGACAGACAGACGGACGAACAGACACACGAGTGATCCTATAAGGGTTCCGTTTATTCATTTTAAGGTACGGAACCCTAAAAACATAGTTGAGAAATAAGACTGTGACATATGGACAGGTGGACAGACAGACAGACGGACAAACAGACGGACAGAGAGACGGACAGACAGACGGACAGACAGACGGACAAACAGACGGACAGACAGACGGATAGACAGACGGTTAGACAGACGGACAGATAGACGGACAGAGAGACGGTTAGACACGGGCAGACAGACGGATAGACAGACGGACAGATAGACGGACAGATAGACGGTTAGACGCAGACAGACAGACGGATAGACAGACGGACAGACAGACGGGCAGACAGACGGACAGACAGACGGACAGACAGACGGACAGACAGACGGACAGACAGACGGACAGACAGACGGACAGACAGATGGACAGACAGACGGACAGACAGACGGATAGATAGATGGACAGACAGACACACGAGTGATCCTACAAGGGTTCCGTTTATTCCTTTTAAGGGACATAACCCTAAAAAAATCGCATAGTTGAGAAATAAGACTGTGACATATGGACAGGTGGACAGACAGGCGGACAAACAGACGGACAGAGAAACGGACAGACAGACGGTCCAACAGATGGACAGACAGACGGACAGACATACGGACAGCCAGACGGAGAGACAGACGGACAGATAGACGGACAGACAGACGTACAGACAGACGGAAAGACAGACGGATAGACAGACGGACAGATAGACGGACAGAGAGACAGACAGATAGACGGTTAGACGCAGACAGACAGACGGATAGACAGACGGACAGATAGACGGACAGATAGACGGACAGACAGACGGACAGATAGAAGGACAGACAGACGTACAGACAGACGGACAGACAGACGGATAGACAGACGGAAAGATAGACGGACAGAGAGACGGACAGGGAGACGGTTAGACGCAGACAGACAGACGGACAAACAGACGGACAAAGAGACGGACAGACAGACGTATAGACAGACGGACAGACAGACGGATAGACAGACGGACAGATAGACGGACAGAGAGACGGACAGAGAGACGGTTAGACGCAGACAGACAGGCGGATAGACAGACGGACAGATAGACGGACAGATAGACGGACAGACAGACCAACAGATAGACGGACAGACAGACGTACAGACAGACGGACAAACAAACGGACAGAGAGACGGACAGACAGACGGACAGACAGACGGACAGACAGACGGACAGACAGACGGACAGACAGACGGGCAGACAGACGGGCAGACAGACGGACAGACAGACGGACAGACAGACGGACAGACAGACGGACAGACAGACGGACAGACAGACGGACAGACAGACGGACTGACAGACGGACAGACAGATGGACAGACAGACGTACAGACACACGGACAGACAGACGTACAGACAGACGGACAGACTGAGACACGAGTGATCCTACAAGGGTTCCGTTTATTCCTTTTAAGGTACATTACCCTAAAAAAATCGCATAGTTGAGAAACTAAGACTGTGACATATGGACAGGTGGACAGACAGGCGGACAAACAGACGGACAGACAGACGGACAGACATACGGACAGCCAGACGGAGAGACAGACGGACAGATAGACGGACAGACAGACGTACAGACAGACGGAAAGACAGAAGAATAGACAGACGGACAGATAGACGGACAGAGAGACGGACAGATAGACGGACAGATAGACGGACAGACAGACGTACAGACAGACGGACAGACAGACGGATAGACAGACGGAAAGATAGACGGACAGAGACGGACAGGGAGACGGTTAGACGCAGACAGACAGACGGACAAACAGACGGACAAAGAGACGGACAGACAGACGTATAGACAGACGGACAGACAGACGGATAGACAGACGGACAGATAGACGGACAGAGAGACGGACAGAGAGACGGTTAGACGCAGACAGACAGGCGGATAGACAGACGGACAGATAGACGGACAGATAGACGGACAGACAGACCGACAAATAGACGGACAGACAGACGTACAGACAGACGGACAAACAAACGGACAGAGAGACGGACAGAGAGACGGACAGACAGACGGACAGACAGACGGACAGACAGACGGACAGACAGACGGAAAGACAGACGGGCAGACAGACGGGCAGACAGACGGACAGACAGACGGACAGACAGACGGACAGACAGACGGACAGACAGACGGACAGACAGACGGACAGACAGACGGACTGACAGACGGACAGACAGATGGACAGACAGACGTACAGACACACGGACAGACAGACGTACAGACAGACGGACAGACTGAGACACGAGTGATCCTACAAGGGTTCCGTTTATTCCTTTTAAGGTACATTACCCTAAAAAAATCGCATAGTTGAGAAATAAGACTGTGACATATGGACAGGTGGACAGACAGGCGGACAAACAGACGGACAGAGAGACAGACAGACAGACGGTCCAACAGACGGACAGACAGATGGACAGACAGATGGACAGACATACGGACAGACAGACGGACAAACAGACGTACAGACAGACGGACAGACAGACGGATAGACAGACGGACAGATAGACGGACAGAGAGACGGACAGATAGACGGTTAGACGCAGACAGACAGGCGGATAGACAGACGGACAGATAGACGGACAGATAGACGGACAGACAGACCGACAAATAGACGGACAGACAGACGTACAGACAGACGGACAAACAAACGGACAGAGAGACCGACAGACAGACGGACAGACAGACGGACAGACAGACGGACGGACAGACGGACAGACAGACGGACAGACAGACGGACAGATAGACGGACAGACAGACCGACAAATAGACGGACAGACAGACGTACAGACAGACGGACAAACAAACGGACAGAGAGACGGACAGACAGACGGACAGACAGACGGACAGACAGACGGACAGACAGACGGACAGACAGACGGACAGACAGACGGGCAGACAGACGGGCAGACAGACGGACAGACAGACGGACAGACAGACGGACAGACAGACGGACAGACAGACGGACAGACAGACGGACAGACAGACGGACTGACAGACGGACAGACAGACAGATAGACAGACGGACAGATAGACGGACAGATAGACGGACAGACAGACGTACAGACAGACGGACAAATAAACGGACAGAGAGACGGACAGACAGACGGACAGACAGACGGACAGACAGACGGACAGACAGACGGACAGACAGACGGACAGGCAGACGCACAGACAGATGGACAGACAGACGGACAGACACACGGACAGACAGACGGACAGACAGACGGACAGACAGACGGACAGACAAACGGATAGACAGACGGATAGATAGACGGACAGACAGACACACGAGTGATCCTATAAGGGTTCCGCTTATTCCTTTAGGAGTACCTAAGAAAACATGGTACAAAGTTAGCAAGTAGGCTAACTTTACTGTAACGAGAACCGCTAATTGCTTCCTGTTTTAATTTTTTAATAGAAGAATCTTGTCATTTGGTTTTCGTTACATTAACGCTTACAAACTTTTAACTATTAGGATCCATAAGGTATTCGTTACATTTCCCGTAAAATTCCCCGTCTCCTGGGATATCTGTATCGGTTTTGTAATAATGTATCTAATTATGGCCATTAAAAAAACATAGGTTTGATATACATATATCAGTGTTAATACAAGTAATGACACGTCAGTGTTTAAAGGTTAAGCAACAAACAATTCTACTATTTAACGAGTTCTGAAAGCCCAGTTATCGAAACTGGCACAAACCATTTTCAATAATCAGACAGACAGATAGACGGATAGACAGACGGACAGATAGACGGACAGAGAGACGGATAGACAGACGGACAGATAGACGGACAGACAGACACACGAGTGATCAATAAGGTTTCCGTTTATTCCTTTAGGAGTACCTAAGAAAACATGGTACAAAGTTAGCCAGTAGGCTAACTTTACTGTAACGAGAACCGCTAATTGCTTCCTGTTTTAATTTAATTTTTTAATATAAGAATCTTGTTATTTGGTTTTCGTTACATTAACGCTAACAAACTTTTATAGCGACGTCTGTCTGGACAGCGAGACGGATAGACAGACGGACAGATAGACGGACAGATAGACGGACAGACAGACGGACAGATAGACGGAGAGACAGACGGACAGATAGACGGAGAGACAGACGGACAGAGAGACGGACAGACAGACGGACAGAGAGACGGACGAACAGACACACGAGTGATCCTATAAGGGTTCCGTTTATTCATTTTAAGGTACGGAACCCTAAAAACATAGTTGAGAAATAAGACTGTGACATATGGACAGGTGGACAGACAGACGGACAAACAGACGGACAGAGAGACGGACAGACAGACGGACAGACAGAGACACGAGTGATCATACAAGGGTTCCGTTTATTCCGTTTAAGGTACGTAACCCTAAAAAAATCGCATAGTTGAGAAATAAGACTGTGACATATGGACAGGTGGACAGAGAGACGGACAAACAGACGGACAGAGAGACGGACAGACAGACGTACATACAGACGGACAGACAGACGGATAGACAGACGGACAGATAGACGGACAGAGAGACGGACAGAGAGACGGTTAGACGCAGACAGACAGACGGATAGACAGACGGATAGACAGACGTACAGATAGACGGACAGATAGACGGACAGACAGACGGACAGATAGACGGACAGACAGACGTACAGACAGACGGACAAACAAATGGACAGAGAGACGGACAGACAGACGGACAGACAGACGGACAGACAGACGGACAGACAGACGGACAGACAGACGGACAGACAGACGGACAGACAGACGGACAGACAGACGGACAGACAGATGGACAGACAGATGGACAGACAGACGGACAGACAGACGGACAGACAGACGGACAGACAGATGGACAAACAGACGGACAGACGGACGGACAGACAGACGGACAGACAGACGGACAGACAGACGGACAGACAGACGGACAGACAGATGGATAGACAGACGGACAGACAGACGGACAGACAGACGGACAGACAGATGGACAGACAGACGGTCAGACGGACGGACAGACAGACGGACAGACAGATGGACAGACAGACGGACAGACAGACGGACAGACAGACGGACAGACAGATGGACAGATAGACGGACAGACGGACGGACAGAGAGACGGACAGACAGACGGATAGACAGACGGACAGACTGAGACACGAGTGATCCTACAAGGGTTCCGTTTATTCCTTTTAAGGTACATAACCCTAAAAAAATCGCATAGTTGAGAAATAAGACTGTGACATATGGACAGGTGGACAGAAAGGCGGACAAACAGACGGACAGAGAGACAGACAGACAGACGGTCCAACAGACGGACAGACAGACGGACAGACAGATGGACAGACATACGGACAGACAGACGGACAAACAGACGTACAGACAGACGGACAGACAGACGGATAGACAGACGGACAGATAGACGGACAGAGAGACGGACAGATAGACAGACAGACAGACGGACAGACAGACGGACAGACAGACGGACAGACAGACGGACAGACAGACGGACAAACAGACGTACAGACAGACGGACAGACAGACGGATAGACAGACGGACAGATAGACGGACAGAGAGATGGACAGACAGACGTACAGACAGACGGAAAGACAGACGGATAGACAGACGGACAGATAGACGGACAGAGAGACGGACAGATAGACGGTTAGACGCAGACAGACAGACGGATAGACAGACGGACAGATAGACGGACAGATAGACGGATAGACAGACGGACAGATAGAAGGACAGACAGACGGACAGATAGACGGACAGAGAGACGGACAGACAGACGTACAGACAGACGGACAGATAGACGGAGAGACAGACGGACAGATAGACGGAGAGACAGACGGACAGACAGACGGACAGAGAGACGGACAGACAGACGGACAGACAGACGGACGAACAGACACACGAGTGATCCTATAAGGGTTCCGTTTATTCATTTTAAGGTGCGGAACCCTAAAAACATAGTTGAGAAATAAGACTGTGACATATGGACAGGTGGACAGACAGACGGACAAACAGACGGACAGAGAGACGGACAGACAGACGGACAGACAGACGGACAAACAGACGGACAGACAGACGGATAGACAGACGGTTAGACGCAGACAGACAGACGGATAGACAGACGGACAGATAGACGGACAGATAGACGGACAGACAGACGGACAGATAGAAGGACAGACAGACGTACAGACAGACGGACAGACAGACGGATAGACAGACGGAAAGATAGACGGACAGAGAGACGGACAGGGAGACGGTTAGACGCAGACAGACAGACGGACAAACAGACGGACAAAGAGACGGACAGACAGACGGACAGACAGACGGACAGACAGACGGACAGACAGACGGACAGACAGACGGACAGACAGACGGACAGACAGATGGACAGACAGACGGACAGACAGACGGATAGATAGATGGACAGACAGACACACGAGTGATCCTACAAGGGTTCCGTTTATTCCTTTTAAGGGACATAACCCTAAAAAAATCGCATAGTTGAGAAATAAGACTGTGACATATGGACAGGTGGACAGACAGGCGGACAAACAGACGGACAGAGAAACGGACAGACAGACGGTCCAACAGACGGACAGACAGACGGACAGACATACGGACAGCCAGACGGAGAGACAGACGGACAGATAGACGGACAGACAGACGTACAGACAGACGGAAAGACAGACGGATAGACAGACGGACAGATAGACGGACAGAGAGACAGACAGATAGACGGTTAGACGCAGACAGACAGACGGATAGACAGACGGACAGATAGACGGACAGATAGACGGACAGACAGACGGACAGATAGAAGGACAGACAGACGTACAGACAGACGGACAGACAGACGGATAGACAGACGGAAAGATAGACGGACAGAGAGACGGACAGAGAGACGGTTAGACGCAGACAGACAGACGGACAAACAGACGGACAAAGAGACGGACAGACAGACGTATAGACAGACGGACAGACAGACGGATAGACAGACGGACAGATAGACGGACAGAGAGACGGACAGAGAGACGGTTAGACGCAGACAGACAGGCGGATAGACAGACGGACAGATAGACGGACAGATAGACGGACAGACAGACCAACAGATAGACGGACAGACAGACGTACAGACAGACGGACAAACAAACGGACAGAGAGACGGACAGACAGACGGACAGACAGACGGACAGACAGACGGACAGACAGACGGACAGACAGACGGGCAGACAGACGGGCAGACAGACGGACAGACAGACGGACAGACAGACGGACAGACAGACGGACAGACAGACGGACAGACAGACGGACAGACAGACGGACAGACAGACGGACTGACAGACGGACAGACAGATGGACAGACAGACGTACAGACACACGGACAGACAGACGTACAGACAGACGGACAGACTGAGACACGAGTGATCCTACAAGGGTTCCGTTTATTCCTTTTAAGGTACATTACCCTAAAAAAATCGCATAGTTGAGAAACTAAGACTGTGACATATGGACAGGTGGACAGACAGGCGGACAAACAGACGGACAGACAGACGGACAGACATACGGACAGCCAGACGGAGAGACAGACGGACAGATAGACGGACAGACAGACGTACAGACAGACGGAAAGACAGAAGAATAGACAGACGGACAGATAGACGGACAGAGAGACGGACAGATAGACGGACAGATAGACGGACAGACAGACGTACAGACAGACGGACAGACAGACGGATAGACAGACGGAAAGATAGACGGACAGAGACGGACAGGGAGACGGTTAGACGCAGACAGACAGACGGACAAACAGACGGACAAAGAGACGGACAGACAGACGTATAGACAGACGGACAGACAGACGGATAGACAGACGGACAGATAGACGGACAGAGAGACGGACAGAGAGACGGTTAGACGCAGACAGACAGGCGGATAGACAGACGGACAGATAGACGGACAGATAGACGGACAGACAGACCGACAAATAGACGGACAGACAGACGTACAGACAGACGGACAAACAAACGGACAGAGAGACGGACAGACAGACGGACAGACAGACGGACAGACAGACGGACAGACAGACGGACAGACAGACGGAAAGACAGACGGGCAGACAGACGGGCAGACAGACGGACAGACAGACGGACAGACAGACGGACAGACAGACGGACAGACAGACGGACAGACAGACGGACAGACAGACGGACTGACAGACGGACAGACAGATGGACAGACAGACGTACAGACACACGGACAGACAGACGTACAGACAGACGGACAGACTGAGACACGAGTGATCCTACAAGGGTTCCGTTTATTCCTTTTAAGGTACATTACCCTAAAAAAATCGCATAGTTGAGAAATAAGACTGTGACATATGGACAGGTGGACAGACAGGCGGACAAACAGACGGACAGAGAGACAGACAGACAGACGGTCCAACAGACGGACAGACAGATGGACAGACAGATGGACAGACATACGGACAGACAGACGGACAAACAGACGTACAGACAGACGGACAGACAGACGGATAGACAGACGGACAGATAGACGGACAGAGAGACGGACAGATAGACGGTTAGACGCAGACAGACAGGCGGATAGACAGACGGACAGATAGACGGACAGATAGACGGACAGACAGACCGACAAATAGACGGACAGACAGACGTACAGACAGACGGACAAACAAACGGACAGAGAGACCGACAGACAGACGGACAGACAGACGGACAGACAGACGGACAGACAGACGGACAGACAGACGGACAGACAGACGGACAGATAGACGGACAGACAGACCGACAAATAGACGGACAGACAGACGTACAGACAGACGGACAAACAAACGGACAGAGAGACGGACAGACAGACGGACAGACAGACGGACAGACAGACGGACAGACAGACGGACAGACAGACGGACAGACAGACGGGCAGACAGACGGGCAGACAGACGGACAGACAGACGGACAGACAGACGGACAGACAGACGGACAGACAGACGGACAGACAGACGGACAGACAGACGGACTGACAGACGGACAGACAGATGGACAGACAGACGTACAGACAGACGGACAGACAGACGGACAGACAGACGGACAGACAGACGGACAGACAGACGGACAGACAGACGGACAGACAGACGGACAGACAGACGGACAGACAGACGGACAGACAGATGGACAGACAGACGGACAGACAGACGGATAGATAGATGGACAGACAGACACACGAGTGATCCTATAAGGGTTCCGTTTATTCCTTTAGGAGTACCTAAGAAAACATGATACAAAGTTAGCAAGTAGGCTAACTTTACTGTAACGAGAACCGCTAATTGCTTCCTGTTTTAATTTTTTAATAGAAGAATCTTGTCATTTGGTTTTCGTTACATTAACGCTTACAAACTTTTAACTATTAGGATCCATAAGGTATTCGTTACATTTCCCGTAAAA
>HG995396.1:27500-40000 GCA_905333075.3 Atethmia centrago | reverse complement strand
CGCCCGGACGACGGCGGGATTCAGTGCTGGGCTTCTTTCCTGTTCGCTCGCCGCTACTGAGGAAATCCTAGTTAGTTTCTTTTCCTCCGCTTACTAATATGCTTAAATTCGGCGGGTGATCCTCCCTGATCTGAGGCCAACGATAAAAGAATGAGGCAGACGCGATATCCGTCGGCGCGACGACGACGCGGCCGAGCCCCCTCTCTCGAGGGAGGCCGACGACGGCGTCGCTGCGCCCTTCGTACGTCGAGTCCGCCTACTGTGTGTATGCGTCACAGGACATTTTCGTTTAGTCTCCCGACGAAGCGCGCTGCGGCAGCGCGCGTGTCGCGGCACGGACCGAGGAAGCGACTCGACGCAGCGCAACCCTCGCTGGTTAGCGAAGTGTTCACCGACCGAAGAGTCGCGAGCGCGCGTGCTCTCGCACGACCGCCGCTTCCTTTTGTTCGTCCGAGCGCGAACGCGCACAGAGCGCGACGGCGTCGTTCGACAAATGTCTTGCATCGCATAGATATCGTTTCATATTTGAACGGACGACGCCGAGCGCCCGCACCAGGCGAGCGCTCGACGCGGAGCCGTCAGATGCGCGACGAGGCGCAATGTGGCATTTGTATTTTATACAGCCGGCCCTCAGACAGGAGTGGTCCTGGATGTGTCTCCACGGACCGCAATGTGCGTTCGAAATGTCGATGTTCAAATGTGTCCTGCAGTTCACACTATGACGCGCAGTTAACTGCGTTCTTCATCGACCCGCGAGCCAAGTGATCCACCGTCCAGGGTAATAGTTTAGTGATAAACATGTTACCACCGCTGCGTGTTACATAAACTGATCGATCGTTATTATTTTTGTTTAAATAATAAAAAAAAAAAAAATTGATCCCACCGCAGTGTGAGGGACGAACGTGTTGACGAACGCGTCCAACGGTACTCGTGGTGCGGGTTTGATACCAGTCTGCATACCGTGCGAGGACGCGACGCGAGAGCGATGCTCTCTGTTCTGTGTGTCTTTGGATTGGACGATCACGCGCGCGACGTGCTTTCACACACGGCTTGCGGTTCACGTTAATGATCCTTCCGCAGGTTCCCCTACGGAAACCTTGTTACGACTTTTACTTCCTCTAAATGATCAAGTTTGGTCAACTTCCCAGCAACGCCGACGGCCGTGAAGCCACCGCGTGTCGGTCCGAAGACCTCACTAAATCATTCAATCGGTAGTAGCGACGGGCGGTGTGTACAAAGGGCAGGGACGTAATCAACGCGAGCTTATGACTCGCGCTTACTAGGAATTCCTCGTTTATGGGGGATAATTGCAAACCCCAATCCCCAGCACGAAGGAGTTTCAGCGGGTTGCCCGGGCCTCTAGGCCAGGGAGAACATGCTGATTCCTTCAGTGTAGCGCGCGTGCGGCCCAGGACATCTAAGGGCATCACAGACCTGTTATTGCTCAATCTCGTGCGGCTCGAAGCCGCCGGTCCCTCTAAGAAGAATTTTGATACGTCGCCAGTGAGTTGCGCGACCGAGGCCGCGCACACCTAAATGACGACGCCTATTTAGCAGGCTAGAGTCTCGTTCGTTACCGGAATTAACCAGACAAATCGCTCCACCAACTAAGAACGGCCATGCACCACCACCCACCGAATCAAGAAAGAGCTGTTAATCTGTCAATCCTTCCGGTGTCCGGGCCTGGTGAGATTTCCCGTGTTGAGTCAAATTAAGCCGCAGGCTCCACTCCTGGTGGTGCCCTTCCGTCAATTCCTTTAAGTTTCAGCTTTGCAACCATACTCCCCCCGGAGTCCAAAATCTTTGGTTTCCCGGAAGCTGCCCGCCGAGCCATTGTAGTAACGTCGGCGGATCGCTAGATGACATATTTACGGTTAGAACTAGGGCGGTATCTAATCGCCTTCGAACCTCTAACTTTCGTTCTTGATTGATGAAAACACCTTTGGCAAATGCTTTCGCTGATGTTCGTCTTGCGACGATCCAAGAATTTCACCTCTAACGTCGCAATACGAATGCCCCCAGTTATCCCTATTAATCATTACCTCGGAGTTCTGAAAACCAACAAAATAGAACCGAGATCATATTCTATTATTCCATGCACGAAATATTCAAGCAGCATTTTGAGCCCGCTTTGAGCACTCTAATTTGTTCAAAGTAAAATTGTCGGCCCACCTCGACACTCATCGAAGAGCACCGCGATAGGATTTTGATATTGAACCGACGTTTGACCGCCGGCTCACCGACGATATGCTCCGCAGACGTGTCAGTATCACCGCGGATGCGGTGCACCGACAGCGCGGCGCACAAATGCAACTACGAGCTTTTTAACCGCAACAATTTTAGTATACGCTATTGGAGCTGGAATTACCGCGGCTGCTGGCACCAGACTTGCCCTCCAATTGTTCCTCGTTAAAATATTTAAAGTGTACTCATTCCGATTACGAGGCCTCGTAAGAGTCCCGTATCGTTATTTTTCGTCACTACCTCCCCGTGCCGGGAGTGGGTAATTTGCGCGCCTGCTGCCTTCCTTGGATGTGGTAGCCGTTTCTCAGGCTCCCTCTCCGGAATCGAACCCTGATTCCCCGTTACCCGTGACAACCATGGTAGTCGCAGAAACTACCATCGAAAGTTGATAAGGCAGACATTTGAAAGATGCGTCGCCGGTACTGGACCGTGCGATCGGCAAAAGTTATCCAGATTCATCAAAGTTAACGACTTCGGACGCGAGGCCCTCCGTCGATTGGTTTTGATCTAATAAAAGCACTCATCCCATCACTGGTCAGAGTTCTGATTGCATGTATTAGCTCTAGAATTACCACAGTTATCCAAGTAACCGAGTAAGATCTAAGGAACCAAAACTGATATATTGAGCCATTCGCGGTATCGCCTTAATACGGCTTGCACTGAGACATGCATGGCTTAATCTTTGAGACAAGCATATAACTACTGGCAGGATCAACCAGGGAGCTTCTTGTGAAAGAGTCGGCGCGACGAGCGCGCCTCGTCCTCGTTCCCGAGCGTTCGCGATCGTAAAGACGCGAACGCACACGGGCGAGCTCTGAGAGTGTGTGTAGAATTTCGGGGTCGCCCGCGCGGGCCTCTGGACGCGTGTATCTCAACGCGCCAGACGCTGCTGCGCGAGCTAAAGGGCGTCGACGTCCACGATCCATCCATGCAGATAGATCGTGAACAGAAAAGCCCCCGTTCTGAACGTTCGTACCGAGACGAGTTCACTGTGTAAAATTTGTTAACACATTCGCGACATCATATACGATTCCGCCCGGAATCTATAGAGCGCCTCACACGAAACGAAAGAGCATAGACTCGTCGGACGTGACGAACACTAGACGCGTCCGAGCGCCGGTCGACGTCACGCCGTCCGAATTGTTTCATACAACGACCGTTACCTTGTATACGAACACGCGAAAAACACGATCCGTCGGTCCACACAGTTCACCTTCTCTCTTCTCTTCGTCTTCACGTCTTCGACTTCGCTTCACTTCGTGTCTTCAAACACCGTCGTCGCGCACGAAGCCACGAAGCGGCGCCCCGCTGCAGTAATCGACGCAAACACCGCACGAAACTCGCCGGCACACCGACGACGCACAAGCGCGCAGGAGAAACTCACTCGAAACGTTCATCATTTTTCATTAACGACAGTCTCTAGCTCATTTCCCCTTTTGGCACACGCGACGCGCGTCGGTACACCGACGATGTATTCGCACGGGCAGCGCGTAACACACAACACGGACACCTTCAGCTTCGTTAGACGACACACACTCGGGCGCAGAGTTCACAAAATCCACTAGAAATCTACAAACACTTTGCCTCTCGCAACTCCAACAGGCTTCTTCGTCGTGCAAGTGCCCGCGCGCGCTCCGTCGTGCTCGCCCGGCACGCGCACGCGCACTTTGCACGACAGAACAGTGGAAGCTAACAAACGATGCGTTCGGCGGCTGTTTCGGCCGATAACATCGACTCGTACGTATGCGCATACGTATGAACGTAAAAATCTACAAGTGTCTGGCGGGTCCGAGCGAGTGAATCGATCGTAGAGTCCCGTGACGCCCCAGAGGTACGTAGGCAGGTGGGTAGGTGACGAGCACACACTCCCCCTCCCCCTCTGCCCCTCTGCCGCCCTCCCCCTCGGCCCCCTCGCCCCCCCTTTTACTTGTATCCCCCTTTGGTTGGTCCCCGGCCGCGTGTGGTTTTTGCTTGATTTCAGTGAAATAAAAGCGAAAATAAAGATCCAAACGATGTCAACAAACCCCCCCCGAACCCCTCCCCCCAACCCCAAACCAACCCCCCACCAAAAGAATAAAAAGAAAAAAAAAAAGTTTTTGCTCCTTTGGTAACGTGTGCGTTGTCATATACACGTTATATGGACGACGTTTTTAATTGATATTTTGCACGGGGTGACACAGGACTACGCGGGGTAGTATGCGGTGCACCGTATATAAATGAGCAAGTGAACACCTTTACAGATAAGACCCCCGTCATTGATCCATGTATGTAATTAATTATATTATTAATCATAATGTGAGGGGAGATGTTGTTTTCTTTTCTTTTTAAATGATGATTTTCTATTTAATTTGAAGGCACGATGTGCCCCCCCCCGATAAAAAAAAAAATAAACAAAATAATATTAAATTTAAAAATAATAATAATAATAGTACTTTTGGCCTCGAGTGTCCGTTCGTGTATTAAATTTAAAAATAATAATAATAATAAAAATAATATTTTTATTTTTTAATAATAATAATCATAATGATAATAGGGCCTTTGGTCTCGAGTGTACGTGTTCCGTTCGTCGTGTATTAAATTTAAAGATTTTTTTAATGATTTATTTTTCTTTCATGTTACAGCCTGCAGTAGTTAGACATTACCGAAAGAAGGTTTACGGAGTGATTCCGTTCGTGTATTAAATTTTAAAATGATAATATTTTAATGATGATGATAATAATGATAATTATAATAATACGTATTCCGTTCGTGTATTAAATTTAAATGTTTTTAATATATTTTTTTTTCTTTCATGCTACAGCCTGCGGCAGTTGGATGTTTGCGAGATGCGTTTCTCGAGTGATTCCGTTCGTGTATTAAATTTTAAAAATAATAATAATATTTTAATGATAACGATAATAATACGTATTCCGTTCGTGCATTAAATTTTAAAGACGATAATAATAATAATAATGATTATTATTATTTTTCTTTTATGTTACAGCACACCACAGTAGTTGGATGTTTGCGAGATGCGGTTCTCGAGTGATTCCGTTCGTGTATTAAATTTTAGAAATAATAATATTTTAATGATAACAATAATAATACGTATTCCGTTCGTGTATTAAATTTTAAAGATGATTATAATAATAATAATAACAATAATGATTATTATTTTTCTTTCATGTTACAGCACACCACGGTAGTTGGAAATCTGCGAGAGAAGGTATGTCGAGTGATTCCGTTCGTGTATTAAAATTTAAAGTTGATAATTTTTTTCAAGAAAATTGCAATGTTTGTTGGTTCGTGGCGGGGCAGATTATTATTGATATTTTTTATTTTTTCTTCCACGCCGAAAGTAGTTGTAAAATTTGAGAGACGAGTTTGTGGAGTGATTCCGTTCGTGTATTAAATTTTAAAGATGATAATAGGTAGTTTGATATTTGCGAGTGATTCCGTTCGTGCATTGAACGGCGCGCATAAAAACACGTATGTAATAAACACGTGCGTGCTTGTACACAACAAACACTATATACCTACTATCATAACGCACGACGAGTGCACCGCACCGTACGTTATGATAATACATACGTAAAGATATCATCGTCCTCGGACGAATCACCTGGCGTAGGGCTGAGTCTCAACAGATCGCAGCACGACGCTGCTCTACCGAGCACAACACCCCGCCAGGAACGGAAGTCGTCTACAGACTATTCCGAGCCCCGACATCGAACTGAGGTAGATTCGGACCTTCGGAGCCGTGACGCACGCGTTAAGCGGACAGCATCGATCTCCGCGATACAAATGGGCTTCGACGTCGCACCTCACGTGGTGAAGCGCGACTAGTAAAGTCACATTGTTTAGAGCCTCCCGACTCTCGGGGCTCCACAGTGAGCATATCCTTGCCGGATTCGGCTAGGCTGGCTTCGGCCTTAGAGGCGTTCAGGCATAATCCCGCGGATGGTAGCTTCGCACCACCGGCCGCTCGGCCGAGTGCATGAACCAAATGTCCGAAACTGCGGTTCCTCTCGTACTGAGCAGTATTACTATCGCAACGACGAGCCATCAGTAGGGTAAAACTAACCTGTCTCACGACGGTCTAAACCCAGCTCACGTTCCCTTTTGATGGGTGAACAATCCAACGCTTGGCGAATTTTGCTTCGCAATGATAGGAAGAGCCGACATCGAAGGATCAAAAAGCAACGTCGCTATGAACGCTTGGCTGCCACAAGCCAGTTATCCCTGTGGTAACTTTTCTGGCACCTCTTGCTAAAAACTCTTTATACTAAAGGATCGATAGGCCGTGCTTTCGCAGTCCCTATGCGTACTGAACATCTGGATCAAGCCAGCTTTTGCCCTTTTGCTCCACGCGAGGTTTCTGTCCTCGCTGAGCTGGCCTTAGGACACCTGCGTTATTCTTTGACAGATGTACCGCCCCAGTCAAACTACCCGCCTGGCAGTGTCCTCGAACCGGATCACGCGGGAGTTGTACGGCGACGAGCGTTGCCGCCACGTCGCCACTCTGCACGCTTGGAACGAAACACCGTGCGCTCGCCGATATTATCGACCGCGCACCGCTTCCGCCCAACCGAGTAAGTAATGAAACAATGAAAGTAGTGGTTTTTCAGCGACGATCGCGCGAACGATCTCCCACTTATGCTACACCTCTCATGTCTCCTTACAATGCCAGACTAGAGTCAAGCTCAACAGGGTCTTCTTTCCCCGCTGATTCTCCCAAGCCCGTTCCCTTGGCTGTGGTTTCGCTAGATAGTAGATAGGGACACTCCCTCATCACTGTACTCTTAGTCCTCCCCGCCTTACGGCATACGGACTATATCCCGTTTGTTCATTTTGTTGTCTGTTAATTTGTACGCCCCATTTGGGGCCTGTTACAGCACAAAAACAGGACTTCACGACCGAGCTGTCCTTTTGACATTACCGCGAGTTACAGTAGGGTAACCACACCACTTCACTCTTCAGTAAAATGATGTAGCCACCCCACCTAAACCTTCTTTATAAGAGCAAAATTACGACTCAGCTGTGCAGTCCCCAGACTCGAGGAGTTTCCGTTGGCTGTGCCACTTGTGAGCAAATGACCGCAGCCTCTGGAAACCCTCCGCACTGGCCACCAACTCCTGGTAGAACACCGGCCCATGCTGTTTCCTATCCCAGTTCCCCAACATGAGCTGTCTATGATCAGTGTACAGAGTGCAGTCCCACAGGACATGGTCTCGAGTTTCATCCGCCTGCCCACAATAGCATTTAGCGGTGTCGCATAGCGACATCGCGTGTAGGCGGCTCCTGAAATTCCCGTGTCCTGTTAGGATCTGTGACGTGACATAGTCTGGCTCCAGCCATCCCCAAGATAGGCGATGGGCTATTTCCGGAAGGAAGGCACGCAGTTCCCTGCCGTCCCCGGAAGACTGCCATCGTTCCTGCCACTGAGAAACAATCTCCGCTCTCACCTTCCCAATTGCCTCTCTGCGCTCCCTGCCAACCAGCCCGGAACACTCCTGCGCGACTCGTCCCGCCCGACAGACCTCCAGGTCGGCCGGCAGCACTCCTGCCAACACCGGCAGCGCTGCGGTACTGACCGACCTGTACGCCTTTGTTAACAAAATAAGTGCTGGGCGTTGCGTGCGGAGCAGCGTACTCCGCACGACGTATCTGTTAAAACTCCGCCACCATACGGCCGCAGCATAGGTAAGGATTGCCACATAAGTACCTGAGTACAGTATCTTTAGGGCCCTGTACTTGACGCCCCAGGAAGACGCCGATACTCTCGACATCTTCCCGAAGGCGTTCACGGCCCGATGGCCGGCCAAACTAGCATGCGGCGCGTAGGAGCCCGCATCATCAATTTCGACGCCCAGCACCTTGGCGTGTGTTACGTGTGTGATCGAGGCACCGTCCATGCGTATTGTAGGGGGACGCTTAAATTTGCCCTTCAGGGTCAAGGCCTGCGACTTTGCAGCAGAAAAAGTGAGACGGTTCCGTGTCCCCCAAGCGGACACCGCCTCCAGCGACAATTGAGCTTTACGCTCGATTGCCGCCCGACTCGGCGCCTCGATCACCACCGTAATGTCATCGGCATATGCTATGGCCGTGACACCCTCCGGCCACGGCAGCCTCAGGATGTCATCGAGCAGGAGGTTCCAAAGCGTTGGGCCAAGGACAGATCCCTGGGGGCAGCCCATCGTGGACCGCTTCCACACCACCTGGTCGCCCATGAAGAGTCCGACTCGCCTGTCGTTGAAGTAGCTTACCAATATGCGGTAGATGTTTGGCGGGCACCCGCCCTGCTTGGCCTTCGTCAGGACCATGGGCCACCAGGCGTTGTCGAAGGCCCCAGAGATGTCCAAGAGGACGACTTCAACATAATTTTCCGAGGAGTTCGCCACCCGATCCAGGATCGCGTTAAGCGCCGTGACCGTCGACCTCCCCCTCGAAAAACCATGCTGAGCGTCCGAAATGCCACGGTATAGGCAGGGCGCACATGTAATGATCAATCTCTCTAGAATTTTCCCAAGTATTGGGAGAAGCGTTAATGGCCTATAGGCTTTGGGATCAGAGAGCGGCCGATCGTTGCCCTTTGGCAGGACGACCAACCTTCCCACCTTCCATATATCCGGAAACACCCCCTCGCTGACACACGCCGAGTACATCAGGAGCATCTCCGCTCCGCTGACTCTCCACGCGTGTTTGACTATCTTGGCTGTGAGGCCATCCAGCCCAGGGGCAGTGTTGGGGAGCTCCCTGATAATACGGCCCAGAACCGCACTACTGGGTGGCTCCGACTCCTGCCCTGTTGGGGAACATGCTGCCGCGAGCCTGACTTGCCGGTGATATGACGTGTCCTTGCCAGGGTCGTCATCCGGGCACAAGATCCCAAGGAGACCCCTCGCCGTACCCTCTGCCGTCATGGAGTTGCCGTCCTCCAACCTAATGGCTTGCATGACATTTGCGGGGGGGCGCACTCTGCCCGACGCGGCTCTGTATGCAAGCCCCCATGGATCGTCGTTCCCAGACTCCGCAATGCCATGAAAGTAGGCAACCTCCGTGTCCCGCATGGCGATTTTGTACTCCCCCCTCACCGCATGCAGTGAGTGGAGTCGTTCCCCCTCCCTGGGATCTCCGGCTTTCCGCGCCTGTTGCCAGGCTCGCCGCGCGCAGTACACTCTCCTCCTTATCCGGTCTAGGTCCGGAGTCCACCACTCGTACCCTCCGGTATCCTTCCTCCCTCTCTTCCCGAGGCATGCCTCCGCAGCGCTGGAGAGGATCTCGGAGTACTGGGAGCAGATTACTTGTGCCGGCTTCCATGTCTGGAGCCTACCCATCCTGGTGTGGAGCACACTGCGAAACCGCTGGTAATCCACCCCCTTCTCCCGGAAGGACACCGTAGTGAAGGCCGAATTCTCAGTCCGGCCCGTCGCACTTGCGGCGCCCATGCCAACCTCATACGTGATCAGTTGGTGATCACTTACGCTGGCCCCCTCGTGCACTACCCACTGAGACACTGTGAGTCCCCGGTTTGACAGTGTCAAATCGACATTTGATTGTCCGTTTGGTCCGCAGAATGTGGGGGGTTGACCTTCCACATTGTGGACTACCAATCCTCTGCCCAGGATAAGGCCCTCCATTTGGGTCCTCCTGTATTCAGAGTCCGGTCCCCTACCCACATACTGTCTTCGCTCACAGTGCCACAGCGGAGAGTGGGCGTTGCTGTCCATCCCTACCAGTACATGATGTCCCGCCAGCTGGTCCAGGACAATTGTGAGCTGTTGCAGATGAACTGCAATGTCCTGGCTGTACTGGCAGTAGGACGACACAGCGTAAAAATCACTCCCCGTGACTGAACAGTTGACATGGGCCACCGCACAATGGTCGGTGCTGAGATGACCCAGGAATGTGACAGCAATTCCAGGGTTCACCACGACTATGCCCGCCTTGGACTCTGGCCCACACTGGATGGTCCTAGTGTCGCAATACTGCTCCTGGACCAATACAAGGTCCAAGCGCAGAGTCTTGGCAATCGCCGGCAGTTCCTTCGTGGCTGTAACTGAACCCTGGAGATTCAACTGCCCCACCCTTAGTGCTGGTGGACTCCTAGACATAGTTTGTCATGGCCACAGCCTGCTTCTCCGCATACAAGCGCGCGGGGCAGTCAATCGCGCCCGTCTTGTGCGACTTGGCTTCTGGCCTTTTGAAACGTTTGCACGTGGCACAGCACTCTGCTGTGGCCTGACACTCCTCGGCCTTGTGGCCGCTATCCCCACACCTGCCGCAGGTCATGCCGGGAGTCCTGCAGTGCTTTTCGGGGTGCCCATACTGCTGGCACTTGGAGCAGCACGTGACCCGGACGTAGTCCACCACCTCCACCGAGTCCCAGCCCACGTATACTCTCCCAAGCCCCAGCAGTTTTTCTCGCAAACCAGCCGAAACCTCGAACACTACAGTAGTGCTTCGCCCTCCACGCCGACCCTTCTTGAAGGCGAAACACGCCTCCCTGCGGAGCCTCTCCACAGGCCAGTCCACGTCCTCGGCGAGGTTTACCCTGTGCAGGTCCTCTAACACCTCCTCCGCGACGGGGTTACCACTCAGGTTCCGCAGCGCCACGAGCGGCCTCCGGGACTTCGGGTCCGCAGTCCTCAGCGTAGCGGGGGCCGCTGCTTTCAGCTTTTGGGCTGCCGCTGTCGAAGCCGTTTGCACGACGACGCCCGCGTTGCCCACTCTGCGTACCGCCTGGACCTGGATACCCCTCTGGCCCGGCTGCACCTTCTCCCGCAACTCTTTCAGAGTCGCCTCCGAAGACTTGATCTCCTCCGAGTTCGGGTAGAACAGTACCGCCGGCCCGCGCTGCTCCACCGCCATACTGGGCTTGCCGTTAGGCAGCTTCAGGATGGCGGCGTAGTTCATCCCCCTGTCCGGGATCCCCGCTGCACCCGACCCAGCTGTGGATGCCACTACTGCAGAAGGCGCACTGGCCTGCTGCAGCTCAATTGAGGCAACCCGCAGCTTCATGGCAGTTACGCTGTGCTCTGCCTCAGCCAAGCGCAGGTTCAGTGCCGCTACGACGGCCAGGATGTCCTGGCCGTATCCTGCAATCAGCCCCTTGTCGTGCATATTAAGCTTATTGGGGGCATTAGCCACGCCGCTAATGCCTTTAACGGCCGTGTAGACCTCATCAATGAGGTCTACGCCACTCTTTGCTGCTAAACCCTGCTTTCCAGGGGTACTCGTTGCTTCCGGAGGGGACCCCGCCCTAGGCGACTCCATACAGACAGTCTGGCTCGGACCCGCCAGAATGCCACTTATCGGTGGCGCAGCATCTGCCCTGGGCATCTCTTGTCGCCGCATCGGTCCCTGAGCCTCCTGAGGGGAGGACAGCGGCCTCTTAACAGGCAGAGCCGGCGGGGTCTTCGGAGGCAGACAATCCTCCCTAATGGGAGGAATGGGCTCCGCAGCTACGCTGAAGCTTGATGGAGGAGTGCGCATCAGGGATCTCCTTGGGGCGAAGCTAATGCCCTGACGGAGCTCCTCCAGGCAGCGCAGCTCCTCTTCCCGTTTGGACATTTCCTCGTCGATAGCATGGCGGAACGCGTCCCCATCCTCATCGTCCGCCATCCCTAAGCTAACCTAACTACCAAGCTACACTAGCGATTAAATAAAATAAAATAAAACGAAGAAAATGCCTAAATTAACTACTACTATCTAGCCTAATCTCTACTACACTAACCCTAACAATAACTAAACTAACAATAAATGAGTAAAATAATCTAAATAAACAACATAAAAATAGTTGTGGTAGAAATGAAAAAATTACTACCACGAACCACAGGAGAAATAATCTCAAACTGGCAACACCAAACGCCCGTGTCAGCCAACTGACACTGGCAGATGACACTGACAGGTGCCACCCAGAGCTGACACTGACAGCTGACAACCGACAGATGCCACCCGAAAGCGACACCTGACAGATGACAGTGACAGACGTCACCCAGGAGTCACCGTGACAGCTGACACCCGACAGATGTCACTTGCCGATGACAGCGACAGAAGTCACCCAAGCCTGACACCGATCGCCGACACCTGACAGCTGTCACTCGAAAGTGAAACTGACAGGGCCCACCGATAATGCCACCCCAGATGACACTGACGGCTGTCAACCAGCAAGTGGCGGGAGACACGCGGCCAATCTAACCTAAAATTGCACGTAACCTCAAATTCACCACGTGCACCTAACCTCAAAGAGGCACGTGCTCGGCGTGGGACTAAAC
>HG995396.1:15000-20000 GCA_905333075.3 Atethmia centrago | reverse complement strand
TCGGTAATGTCTAACTACTGCAGGCTGTAACATGAAAGAAAAATAAATCATTAAAAAAATCTTTAAATTTAATACACGACGAACGGAACACGTACACTCGAGACCAAAGGCCCTATTATCATTATGATTATTATTATTAAAAAATAAAAATATTATTTTTATTATTATTATTATTTTTAAATTTAATACACGAACGGACACTCGAGGCCAAAAGTACTATTATTATTATTATTTTTAAATTTAATATTATTTTGTTTATTTTTTTTTTTATCGGGGGGGGGCACATCGTGCCTTCAAATTAAATAGAAAATCATCATTTAAAAAGAAAAGAAAACAACATCTCCCCTCACATTATGATTAATAATATAATTAATTACATACATGGATCAATGACGGGGGTCTTATCTGTAAAGGTGTTCACTTGCTCATTTATATACGGTGCACCGCATACTACCCCGCGTAGTCCTGTGTCACCCCGTGCAAAATATCAATTAAAAACGTCGTCCATATAACGTGTATATGACAACGCACACGTTACCAAAGGAGCAAAAACTTTTTTTTTTTCTTTTTATTCTTTTGGTGGGGGGTTGGTTTGGGGTTGGGGGGAGGGGTTCGGGGGGGGTTTGTTGACATCGTTTGGATCTTTATTTTCGCTTTTATTTCACTGAAATCAAGCAAAAACCACACGCGGCCGGGGACCAACCAAAGGGGGATACAAGTAAAAGGGGGGGCGAGGGGGCCGAGGGGGAGGGCGGCAGAGGGGCAGAGGGGGAGGGGGAGTGTGTGCTCGTCACCTACCCACCTGCCTACGTACCTCTGGGGCGTCACGGGACTCTACGATCGATTCACTCGCTCGGACCCGCCAGACACTTGTAGATTTTTACGTTCATACGTATGCGCATACGTACGAGTCGATGTTATCGGCCGAAACAGCCGCCGAACGCATCGTTTGTTAGCTTCCACTGTTCTGTCGTGCAAAGTGCGCGTGCGCGTGCCGGGCGAGCACGACGGAGCGCGCGCGGGCACTTGCACGACGAAGAAGCCTGTTGGAGTTGCGAGAGGCAAAGTGTTTGTAGATTTCTAGTGGATTTTGTGAACTCTGCGCCCGAGTGTGTGTCGTCTAACGAAGCTGAAGGTGTCCGTGTTGTGTGTTACGCGCTGCCCGTGCGAATACATCGTCGGTGTACCGACGCGCGTCGCGTGTGCCAAAAGGGGAAATGAGCTAGAGACTGTCGTTAATGAAAAATGATGAACGTTTCGAGTGAGTTTCTCCTGCGCGCTTGTGCGTCGTCGGTGTGCCGGCGAGTTTCGTGCGGTGTTTGCGTCGATTACTGCAGCGGGGCGCCGCTTCGTGGCTTCGTGCGCGACGACGGTGTTTGAAGACACGAAGTGAAGCGAAGTCGAAGACGTGAAGACGAAGAGAAGAGAGAAGGTGAACTGTGTGGACCGACGGATCGTGTTTTTCGCGTGTTCGTATACAAGGTAACGGTCGTTGTATGAAACAATTCGGACGGCGTGACGTCGACCGGCGCTCGGACGCGTCTAGTGTTCGTCACGTCCGACGAGTCTATGCTCTTTCGTTTCGTGTGAGGCGCTCTATAGATTCCGGGCGGAATCGTATATGATGTCGCGAATGTGTTAACAAATTTTACACAGTGAACTCGTCTCGGTACGAACGTTCAGAACGGGGGCTTTTCTGTTCACGATCTATCTGCATGGATGGATCGTGGACGTCGACGCCCTTTAGCTCGCGCAGCAGCGTCTGGCGCGTTGAGATACACGCGTCCAGAGGCCCGCGCGGGCGACCCCGAAATTCTACACACACTCTCAGAGCTCGCCCGTGTGCGTTCGCGTCTTTACGATCGCGAACGCTCGGGAACGAGGACGAGGCGCGCTCGTCGCGCCGACTCTTTCACAAGAAGCTCCCTGGTTGATCCTGCCAGTAGTTATATGCTTGTCTCAAAGATTAAGCCATGCATGTCTCAGTGCAAGCCGTATTAAGGCGATACCGCGAATGGCTCAATATATCAGTTTTGGTTCCTTAGATCTTACTCGGTTACTTGGATAACTGTGGTAATTCTAGAGCTAATACATGCAATCAGAACTCTGACCAGTGATGGGATGAGTGCTTTTATTAGATCAAAACCAATCGACGGAGGGCCTCGCGTCCGAAGTCGTTAACTTTGATGAATCTGGATAACTTTTGCCGATCGCACGGTCCAGTACCGGCGACGCATCTTTCAAATGTCTGCCTTATCAACTTTCGATGGTAGTTTCTGCGACTACCATGGTTGTCACGGGTAACGGGGAATCAGGGTTCGATTCCGGAGAGGGAGCCTGAGAAACGGCTACCACATCCAAGGAAGGCAGCAGGCGCGCAAATTACCCACTCCCGGCACGGGGAGGTAGTGACGAAAAATAACGATACGGGACTCTTACGAGGCCTCGTAATCGGAATGAGTACACTTTAAATATTTTAACGAGGAACAATTGGAGGGCAAGTCTGGTGCCAGCAGCCGCGGTAATTCCAGCTCCAATAGCGTATACTAAAATTGTTGCGGTTAAAAAGCTCGTAGTTGCATTTGTGCGCCGCGCTGTCGGTGCACCGCATCCGCGGTGATACTGACACGTCTGCGGAGCATATCGTCGGTGAGCCGGCGGTCAAACGTCGGTTCAATATCAAAATCCTATCGCGGTACTCTTCGATGAGTGTCGAGGTGGGCCGACAATTTTACTTTGAACAAATTAGAGTGCTCAAAGCGGGCTCAAAATGCTGCTTGAATATTTCGTGCATGGAATAATAGAATATGATCTCGGTTCTATTTTGTTGGTTTTCAGAACTCCGAGGTAATGATTAATAGGGATAACTGGGGGCATTCGTATTGCGACGTTAGAGGTGAAATTCTTGGATCGTCGCAAGACGAACATCAGCGAAAGCATTTGCCAAAGGTGTTTTCATCAATCAAGAACGAAAGTTAGAGGTTCGAAGGCGATTAGATACCGCCCTAGTTCTAACCGTAAATATGTCATCTAGCGATCCGCCGACGTTACTACAATGGCTCGGCGGGCAGCTTCCGGGAAACCAAAGATTTTGGACTCCGGGGGGAGTATGGTTGCAAAGCTGAAACTTAAAGGAATTGACGGAAGGGCACCACCAGGAGTGGAGCCTGCGGCTTAATTTGACTCAACACGGGAAATCTCACCAGGCCCGGACACCGGAAGGATTGACAGATTAACAGCTCTTTCTTGATTCGGTGGGTGGTGGTGCATGGCCGTTCTTAGTTGGTGGAGCGATTTGTCTGGTTAATTCCGGTAACGAACGAGACTCTAGCCTGCTAAATAGGCGTCGTCATTTAGGTGTGCGCGGCCTCGGTCGCGCAACTCACTGGCGACGTATCAAAATTCTTCTTAGAGGGACCGGCGGCTTCGAGCCGCACGAGATTGAGCAATAACAGGTCTGTGATGCCCTTAGATGTCCTGGGCCGCACGCGCGCTACACTGAAGGAATCAGCATGTTCTCCCTGGCCTAGAGGCCCGGGCAACCCGCTGAAACTCCTTCGTGCTGGGGATTGGGGTTTGCAATTATCCCCCATAAACGAGGAATTCCTAGTAAGCGCGAGTCATAAGCTCGCGTTGATTACGTCCCTGCCCTTTGTACACACCGCCCGTCGCTACTACCGATTGAATGATTTAGTGAGGTCTTCGGACCGACACGCGGTGGCTTCACGGCCGTCGGCGTTGCTGGGAAGTTGACCAAACTTGATCATTTAGAGGAAGTAAAAGTCGTAACAAGGTTTCCGTAGGGGAACCTGCGGAAGGATCATTAACGTGAACCGCAAGCCGTGTGTGAAAGCACGTCGCGCGCGTGATCGTCCAATCCAAAGACACACAGAACAGAGAGCATCGCTCTCGCGTCGCGTCCTCGCACGGTATGCAGACTGGTATCAAACCCGCACCACGAGTACCGTTGGACGCGTTCGTCAACACGTTCGTCCCTCACACTGCGGTGGGATCAATTTTTTTTTTTTTTATTATTTAAACAAAAATAATAACGATCGATCAGTTTATGTAACACGCAGCGGTGGTAACATGTTTATCACTAAACTATTACCCTGGACGGTGGATCACTTGGCTCGCGGGTCGATGAAGAACGCAGTTAACTGCGCGTCATAGTGTGAACTGCAGGACACATTTGAACATCGACATTTCGAACGCACATTGCGGTCCGTGGAGACACATCCAGGACCACTCCTGTCTGAGGGCCGGCTGTATAAAATACAAATGCCACATTGCGCCTCGTCGCGCATCTGACGGCTCCGCGTCGAGCGCTCGCCTGGTGCGGGCGCTCGGCGTCGTCCGTTCAAATATGAAACGATATCTATGCGATGCAAGACATTTGTCGAACGACGCCGTCGCGCTCTGTGCGCGTTCGCGCTCGGACGAACAAAAGGAAGCGGCGGTCGTGCGAGAGCACGCGCGCTCGCGACTCTTCGGTCGGTGAACACTTCGCTAACCAGCGAGGGTTGCGCTGCGTCGAGTCGCTTCCTCGGTCCGTGCCGCGACACGCGCGCTGCCGCAGCGCGCTTCGTCGGGAGACTAAACGAAAATGTCCTGTGACGCATACACACAGTAGGCGGACTCGACGTCCGAAGGGCGCAGCGACGCCGTCGTCGGCCTCCCTCGAGAGAGGGGGCTCGGCCGCGTCGTCGTCGCGCCGACGGATATCGCGTCTGCCTCATTCTTTTATCGTTGGCCTCAGATCAGGGAGGATCACCCGCCGAATTTAAGCATATTAGTAAGCGGAGGAAAAGAAACTAACTAGGATTTCCTCAGTAGCGGCGAGCGAACAGGAAAGAAGCCCAGCACTGAATCCCGCCGTCGTCCGGGCGGCGGGAGATGTGGTGTTCGGGAGGTTCCGCTTTCTCGTCGCGAGCGCTCCTGTCCAAGTTCGTCTTGAACGGGGCCGTTTTCCCGCAGAGGGTGCCAGGCCCGTAGCGACG
>HG995396.1:0-12500 GCA_905333075.3 Atethmia centrago | reverse complement strand
AGATTCCCACTGTCCCTATCTACTCCGAGATCCTCTCCAGCGCTGCGGAGGCATGCCTCGGGAAGAGAGGGAGGAAGGATACCGGAGGGTACGAGTGGTGGACTCCGGACCTAGACCGGATAAGGAGGAGAGTGTACTGCGCGCGGCGAGCCTGGCAACAGGCTCGGAAAGCCGGAGATCCCAGGGAGGGGGAACGACTCCACTCACTGCATGCGGTGAGGGGGGAGTACAAAATCGCCATGCGGGACACGGAGGTTGCCTACTTTCGTGGCATTGCGGAGTCTGGGAACGACGATCCATGGGGGCTTGCATACAGAGCCGCGTCGGGCAGAGTGCGCCCCCCCGCAAATGTCATGCAAGCCATTAGGTTGGAGGACGGCAACTCCATGACGGCAGAGGGTACGGCGAGGGGCCTCCTTGGGATCTTGTGCCCGGATGACGACCCTGGCAAGGACACGTCATATCACCGGCAAGTCAGGCTCGCGGCAGCATGTTCCCCAACAGGGCAGGAGTCGGAGCCACCCAGTAGTGCGGTTCTGGGCCGTATTATCAGGGAGCTCCCCAACACTGCCCCTGGGCTGGATGGCCTCACAGCCAAGATAGTCAAACACGCGTGGAGAGTCAGCGGAGCGGAGATGCTCCTGATGTACTCGGCGTGTGTCAGCGAGGGGGTGTTTCCGGATATATGGAAGGTGGGAAGGTTGGTCGTCCTGCCAAAGGGCAACGATCGGCCGCTCTCTGATCCCAAAGCCTATAGGCCATTAACGCTTCTCCCAATACTTGGGAAAATTCTAGAGAGACTGATCATTACATGTGCGCCCTGCCTATACCGTGGCATTTCGGACGCTCAGCATGGTTTTTCGAGGGGGAGGTCGACGGTCACGGCGCTTAACGCGATCCTGGATCGGGTGGCGAACTCCTCGGAAAATTATGTTGAAGTCGTCCTCTTGGACATCTCTGGGGCCTTCGACAACGCCTGGTGGCCCATGGTCCTGACGAAGGCCAAGCAGGGCGGGTGCCCGCCAAACATCTACCGCATATTGGTAAGCTACTTCAACGACAGGCGAGTCGGACTCTTCATGGGCGACCAGGTGGTGTGGAAGCGGTCCACGATGGGCTGCCCCCAGGGATCTGTCCTTGGCCCAACGCTTTGGAACCTCCTGCTCGATGACATCCTGAGGCTGCCGTGGCCGGAGGGTGTCACGGCCATAGCATATGCCGATGACATTACGGTGGTGATCGAGGCGCCGAGTCGGGCGGCAATCGAGCGTAAAGCTCAATTGTCGCTGGAGGCGGTGTCCGCTTGGGGGACACGGAACCGTCTCACATTTTCAGCTGCAAAGTCGCAGGCCTTGACCCTGAAGGGCAAATTTAAGCGTCCCCCTACAATACGCATGGACGGTGCCTCGATCACACACGTAACACACGCCAAGGTGCTGGGCGTCGAAATTGATGATGCGGGCTCCTACGCGCCGCATGCTAGTTTGGCCGGCCATCGGGCCGTGAACGCCTTCGGGAAGATGTCGAGAGTATCGGCGTCTTCCTGGGGCGTCAAGTACAGGGCCCTAAAGATACTGTACTCAGGTACTTATGTGGCAATCCTTACGTATGCTGCGGCCGTATGGTGGCGGAGTTTTAACAGATACGTCGTGCGGAGTACGCTGCTCCGCACGCAACGCCCAGCACTTATTTTGTTGACAAAGGCGTACAGGTCGGTCAGTACCGCAGCGCTGCCGGTGTTGGCAGGAGTGCTGCCGGCCGACCTGGAGGTCTGTCGGGCGGGACGAGTCGCGCAGGAGTGTTCCGGGCTGGTTGGCAGGGAGCGCAAAGAGGCTATTGGGAAGGTGAGAGCGGAGATTGTTTCTCAGTGGCAGGAACGATGGCAGTCTTCCGGGGACGGCAGGGAACTGCGTGCCTTCCTTCCGGAAATAGCCCATCGCCTATCTTGGGGATGGCTGGAGCCAGACTATGTCACGTCACAGATCCTAACAGGACACGGGAATTTCAGGAGCCGCCTACACGCGATGTCGCTATGCGACACCGCTAAATGCTATTGTGGGCAGGCGGATGAAACTAGAGACCATGTCCTGTGGGACTGCACTCTGTACGCTGATCATAGACAGCTCATGTTGGGGAACTGGGATAGGGAACTGAATGGGCCGGTGTACTACCAGGAGTTGGTGGCCAGTGCGGAGGGTTTCCAGAGGCTGCGGTCATTTGCTCACAAGTGGCACAGCCAACGGAAACTCCTCGAGTCTGGGGACTGCACAGCTGAGTCGTAATTTTGCTGTTATAAAGGAGGTTTAGGTGGGGTGGCTACATCATTTTACTGAAGAGTGAAATGGTGTGGTTACCCTACTGTAACTCGCGGTAATGTCAAAAGGACAGCTCGGTCGTGAAGTCCTGTTTTTGTGCTGTAACAGGCCCCAAATGGGGCGTACAAATTAACAGACAACAAAATGTACAAACGGGATATAGTCCGTATGCCGTAAGGCGGGGAGGACTATGAGCACAGAGATGAGGGAGTGTCCCTATCTACTGCCGGCGATTGCCAAGACTCTGCGCTTGGACCTTGTATTGGTCCAGGAGCAGTATTGCGACACTAGGACCATCCAGTGTGGGCCAGAGTCCAAGGCGGGCATAGTCGTGGTGAACCCTGGAATTGCTGTCACATTCCTGGGTCATCTCAGCACCGACCATTGTGCGGTGGCCCATGTCAACTGTTCAGTCACGGGGAGTGATTTTTACGCTGTGTCGTCCTACTGCCAGTACAGCCAGGACATTGCAGTTCATCTGCAACAGCTCACAATTGTCCTGGACCAGCTGGCGGGACATCATGTACTGGTAGGGATGGACAGCAACGCCCACTCTCCGCTGTGGCACTGTGAGCGAAGACAGTATGTGGGTAGGGGACCGGACTCTGAATACAGGAGGACCCAAATGGAGGGCCTTATCCTGGGCAGAGGATTGGTAGTCCACAATGTGGAAGGTCAACCCCCCACATTCTGCGGACCAAATGGACAATCAAATGTTGATTTGACTCTGTCAAACCGGGGACTCACAGTGTCTCAGTGGGTAGTGCACGAGGGGGCCAGCGTAAGTGATCACCAACTGATCACGTATGAGGTTGGCATGGGCGCCGCAAGTGCGACGGGCCGGACTGAGAATTCGGCCTTCACTACGGTGTCCTTCCGGGAGAAGGGGGTGGATTACCAGCGGTTTCGCAGTGTGCTCCACACCAGGATGGGTAGGCTCCAGACATGGAAGCCGGCACAAGTAATCTGCTCCCAGTACTCCGAGATCCTCTCCAGCGCTGCGGAGGCATGCCTCGGGAAGAGAGGGAGGAAGGATACCGGAGGGTACGAGTGGTGGACTCCGGACCTAGACCGGATAAGGAGGAGAGTGTACTGCGCGCGGCGAGCCTGGCAACAGGCTCGGAAAGCCGGAGATCCCAGGGAGGGGGAACGACTCCACTCACTGCATGCGGTGAGGGGGGAGTACAAAATCGCCATGCGGGACACGGAGGTTGCCTACTTTCGTGGCATTGCGGAGTCTGGGAACGACGATCCATGGGGGCTTGCATACAGAGCCGCGTCGGGCAGAGTGCGCCCCCCCGCAAATGTCATGCAAGCCATTAGGTTGGAGGACGGCAACTCCATGACGGCAGAGGGTACGGCGAGGGGCCTCCTTGGGATCTTGTGCCCGGATGACGACCCTGGCAAGGACACGTCATATCACCGGCAAGTCAGGCTCGCGGCAGCATGTTCCCCAACAGGGCAGGAGTCGGAGCCACCCAGTAGTGCGGTTCTGGGCCGTATTATCAGGGAGCTCCCCAACACTGCCCCTGGGCTGGATGGCCTCACAGCCAAGATAGTCAAACACGCGTGGAGAGTCAGCGGAGCGGAGATGCTCCTGATGTACTCGGCGTGTGTCAGCGAGGGGGTGTTTCCGGATATATGGAAGGTGGGAAGGTTGGTCGTCCTGCCAAAGGGCAACGATCGGCCGCTCTCTGATCCCAAAGCCTATAGGCCATTAACGCTTCTCCCAATACTTGGGAAAATTCTAGAGAGACTGATCATTACATGTGCGCCCTGCCTATACCGTGGCATTTCGGACGCTCAGCATGGTTTTTCGAGGGGGAGGTCGACGGTCACGGCGCTTAACGCGATCCTGGATCGGGTGGCGAACTCCTCGGAAAATTATGTTGAAGTCGTCCTCTTGGACATCTCTGGGGCCTTCGACAACGCCTGGTGGCCCATGGTCCTGACGAAGGCCAAGCAGGGCGGGTGCCCGCCAAACATCTACCGCATATTGGTAAGCTACTTCAACGACAGGCGAGTCGGACTCTTCATGGGCGACCAGGTGGTGTGGAAGCGGTCCACGATGGGCTGCCCCCAGGGATCTGTCCTTGGCCCAACGCTTTGGAACCTCCTGCTCGATGACATCCTGAGGCTGCCGTGGCCGGAGGGTGTCACGGCCATAGCATATGCCGATGACATTACGGTGGTGATCGAGGCGCCGAGTCGGGCGGCAATCGAGCGTAAAGCTCAATTGTCGCTGGAGGCGGTGTCCGCTTGGGGGACACGGAACCGTCTCACATTTTCAGCTGCAAAGTCGCAGGCCTTGACCCTGAAGGGCAAATTTAAGCGTCCCCCTACAATACGCATGGACGGTGCCTCGATCACACACGTAACACACGCCAAGGTGCTGGGCGTCGAAATTGATGATGCGGGCTCCTACGCGCCGCATGCTAGTTTGGCCGGCCATCGGGCCGTGAACGCCTTCGGGAAGATGTCGAGAGTATCGGCGTCTTCCTGGGGCGTCAAGTACAGGGCCCTAAAGATACTGTACTCAGGTACTTATGTGGCAATCCTTACGTATGCTGCGGCCGTATGGTGGCGGAGTTTTAACAGATACGTCGTGCGGAGTACGCTGCTCCGCACGCAACGCCCAGCACTTATTTTGTTGACAAAGGCGTACAGGTCGGTCAGTACCGCAGCGCTGCCGGTGTTGGCAGGAGTGCTGCCGGCCGACCTGGAGGTCTGTCGGGCGGGACGAGTCGCGCAGGAGTGTTCCGGGCTGGTTGGCAGGGAGCGCAAAGAGGCTATTGGGAAGGTGAGAGCGGAGATTGTTTCTCAGTGGCAGGAACGATGGCAGTCTTCCGGGGACGGCAGGGAACTGCGTGCCTTCCTTCCGGAAATAGCCCATCGCCTATCTTGGGGATGGCTGGAGCCAGACTATGTCACGTCACAGATCCTAACAGGACACGGGAATTTCAGGAGCCGCCTACACGCGATGTCGCTATGCGACACCGCTAAATGCTATTGTGGGCAGGCGGATGAAACTAGAGACCATGTCCTGTGGGACTGCACTCTGTACGCTGATCATAGACAGCTCATGTTGGGGAACTGGGATAGGGAACTGAATGGGCCGGTGTACTACCAGGAGTTGGTGGCCAGTGCGGAGGGTTTCCAGAGGCTGCGGTCATTTGCTCACAAGTGGCACAGCCAACGGAAACTCCTCGAGTCTGGGGACTGCACAGCTGAGTCGTAATTTTGCTGTTATAAAGGAGGTTTAGGTGGGGTGGCTACATCATTTTACTGAAGAGTGAAATGGTGTGGTTACCCTACTGTAACTCGCGGTAATGTCAAAAGGACAGCTCGGTCGTGAAGTCCTGTTTTTGTGCTGTAACAGGCCCCAAATGGGGCGTACAAATTAACAGACAACAAAATGTACAAACGGGATATAGTCCGTATGCCGTAAGGCGGGGAGGACTATGAGCACAGAGATGAGGGAGTGTCCCTATCTACTATCTAGCGAAACCACAGCCAAGGGAACGGGCTTGGGAGAATCAGCGGGGAAAGAAGACCCTGTTGAGCTTGACTCTAGTCTGGCATTGTAAGGAGACATGAGAGGTGTAGCATAAGTGGGAGATCGTTCGCGCGATCGTCGCTGAAAAACCACTACTTTCATTGTTTCATTACTTACTCGGTTGGGCGGAAGCGGTGCGCGGTCGATAATATCGGCGAGCGCACGGTGTTTCGTTCCAAGCGTGCAGAGTGGCGACGTGGCGGCAACGCTCGTCGCCGTACAACTCCCGCGTGATCCGGTTCGAGGACACTGCCAGGCGGGTAGTTTGACTGGGGCGGTACATCTGTCAAAGAATAACGCAGGTGTCCTAAGGCCAGCTCAGCGAGGACAGAAACCTCGCGTGGAGCAAAAGGGCAAAAGCTGGCTTGATCCAGATGTTCAGTACGCATAGGGACTGCGAAAGCACGGCCTATCGATCCTTTAGTATAAAGAGTTTTTAGCAAGAGGTGCCAGAAAAGTTACCACAGGGATAACTGGCTTGTGGCAGCCAAGCGTTCATAGCGACGTTGCTTTTTGATCCTTCGATGTCGGCTCTTCCTATCATTGCGAAGCAAAATTCGCCAAGCGTTGGATTGTTCACCCATCAAAAGGGAACGTGAGCTGGGTTTAGACCGTCGTGAGACAGGTTAGTTTTACCCTACTGATGGCTCGTCGTTGCGATAGTAATACTGCTCAGTACGAGAGGAACCGCAGTTTCGGACATTTGGTTCATGCACTCGGCCGAGCGGCCGGTGGTGCGAAGCTACCATCCGCGGGATTATGCCTGAACGCCTCTAAGGCCGAAGCCAGCCTAGCCGAATCCGGCAAGGATATGCTCACTGTGGAGCCCCGAGAGTCGGGAGGCTCTAAACAATGTGACTTTACTAGTCGCGCTTCACCACGTGAGGTGCGACGTCGAAGCCCATTTGGATCGCGGAGATCGATGCTGTCCGCTTAACGCGTGCGTCACGGCTCCGAAGGTCCGAATCTACCTCAGTTCGATGTCGGGGCTCGGAATAGTCTGTAGACGACTTCCGTTCCTGGCGGGGTGTTGTGCTCGGTAGAGCAGCGTCGTGCTGCGATCTGTTGAGACTCAGCCCTACGCCAGGTGATTCGTCCGAGGACGATGATATCTTTACGTATGTATTATCATAACGTACGGTGCGGTGCACTCGTCGTGCGTTATGATAGTAGGTATATAGTGTTTGTTGTGTACAAGCACGCACGTGTTTATTACATACGTGTTTTTATGCGCGCCGTTCAATGCACGAACGGAATCACTCGCAAATATCAAACTACCTATTATCATCTTTAAAATTTAATACACGAACGGAATCACTCCACAAACTCGTCTCTCAAATTTTACAACTACTTTCGGCGTGGAAGAAAAAATAAAAAATATCAATAATAATCTGCCCCGCCACGAACCAACAAACATTGCAATTTTCTTGAAAAAAATTATCAACTTTAAATTTTAATACACGAACGGAATCACTCGACATACCTTCTCTCGCAGATTTCCAACTACCGTGGTGTGCTGTAACATGAAAGAAAAATAATAATCATTATTGTTATTATTATTATTATAATCATCTTTAAAATTTAATACACGAACGGAATACGTATTATTATTGTTATCATTAAAATATTATTATTTCTAAAATTTAATACACGAACGGAATCACTCGAGAACCGCATCTCGCAAACATCCAACTACTGTGGTGTGCTGTAACATAAAAGAAAAATAATAATAATCATTATTATTATTATTATCGTCTTTAAAATTTAATGCACGAACGGAATACGTATTATTATCGTTATCATTAAAATATTATTATTATTTTTAAAATTTAATACACGAACGGAATCACTCGAGAAACGCATCTCGCAAACATCCAACTGCCGCAGGCTGTAGCATGAAAGAAAAAAAAATATATTAAAAACATTTAAATTTAATACACGAACGGAATACGTATTATTATAATTATCATTATTATCATCATCATTAAAATATTATCATTTTAAAATTTAATACACGAACGGAATCACTCCGTAAACCTTCTTTCGGTAATGTCTAACTACTGCAGGCTGTAACATGAAAGAAAAATAAATCATTAAAAAAATCTTTAAATTTAATACACGACGAACGGAACACGTACACTCGAGACCAAAGGCCCTATTATCATTATGATTATTATTATTAAAAAATAAAAATATTATTTTTATTATTATTATTATTTTTAAATTTAATACACGAACGGACACTCGAGGCCAAAAGTACTATTATTATTATTATTTTTAAATTTAATATTATTTTGTTTATTTTTTTTTTTATCGGGGGGGGGCACATCGTGCCTTCAAATTAAATAGAAAATCATCATTTAAAAAGAAAAGAAAACAACATCTCCCCTCACATTATGATTAATAATATAATTAATTACATACATGGATCAATGACGGGGGTCTTATCTGTAAAGGTGTTCACTTGCTCATTTATATACGGTGCACCGCATACTACCCCGCGTAGTCCTGTGTCACCCCGTGCAAAATATCAATTAAAAACGTCGTCCATATAACGTGTATATGACAACGCACACGTTACCAAAGGAGCAAAAACTTTTTTTTTTTTCTTTTTATTCTTTTGGTGGGGGGTTGGTTTGGGGTTGGGGGGGGGGGTTCGGGGGGGGTTTGTTGACATCGTTTGGATCTTTATTTTCGCTTTTATTTCACTGAAATCAAGCAAAAACCACACGCGGCCGGGGACCAACCAAAGGGGGATACAAGTAAAAGGGGGGGCGAGGGGGCCGAGGGGGAGGGCGGCAGAGGGGCAGAGGGGGAGGGGGAGTGTGTGCTCGTCACCTACCCACCTGCCTACGTACCTCTGGGGCGTCACGGGACTCTACGATCGATTCACTCGCTCGGACCCGCCAGACACTTGTAGATTTTTACGTTCATACGTATGCGCATACGTACGAGTCGATGTTATCGGCCGAAACAGCCGCCGAACGCATCGTTTGTTAGCTTCCACTGTTCTGTCGTGCAAAGTGCGCGTGCGCGTGCCGGGCGAGCACGACGGAGCGCGCGCGGGCACTTGCACGACGAAGAAGCCTGTTGGAGTTGCGAGAGGCAAAGTGTTTGTAGATTTCTAGTGGATTTTGTGAACTCTGCGCCGAGTGTGTGTCGTCTAACGAAGCTGAAGGTGTCCGTGTTGTGTGTTACGCGCTGCCCGTGCGAATACATCGTCGGTGTACCGACGCGCGTCGCGTGTGCCAAAAGGGGAAATGAGCTAGAGACTGTCGTTAATGAAAAATGATGAACGTTTCGAGTGAGTTTCTCCTGCGCGCTTGTGCGTCGTCGGTGTGCCGGCGAGTTTCGTGCGGTGTTTGCGTCGATTACTGCAGCGGGGCGCCGCTTCGTGGCTTCGTGCGCGACGACGGTGTTTGAAGACACGAAGTGAAGCGAAGTCGAAGACGTGAAGACGAAGAGAAGAGAGAAGGTGAACTGTGTGGACCGACGGATCGTGTTTTTCGCGTGTTCGTATACAAGGTAACGGTCGTTGTATGAAACAATTCGGACGGCGTGACGTCGACCGGCGCTCGGACGCGTCTAGTGTTCGTCACGTCCGACGAGTCTATGCTCTTTCGTTTCGTGTGAGGCGCTCTATAGATTCCGGGCGGAATCGTATATGATGTCGCGAATGTGTTAACAAATTTTACACAGTGAACTCGTCTCGGTACGAACGTTCAGAACGGGGGCTTTTCTGTTCACGATCTATCTGCATGGATGGATCGTGGACGTCGACGCCCTTTAGCTCGCGCAGCAGCGTCTGGCGCGTTGAGATACACGCGTCCAGAGGCCCGCGCGGGCGACCCCGAAATTCTACACACACTCTCAGAGCTCGCCCGTGTGCGTTCGCGTCTTTACGATCGCGAACGCTCGGGAACGAGGACGAGGCGCGCTCGTCGCGCCGACTCTTTCACAAGAAGCTCCCTGGTTGATCCTGCCAGTAGTTATATGCTTGTCTCAAAGATTAAGCCATGCATGTCTCAGTGCAAGCCGTATTAAGGCGATACCGCGAATGGCTCAATATATCAGTTTTGGTTCCTTAGATCTTACTCGGTTACTTGGATAACTGTGGTAATTCTAGAGCTAATACATGCAATCAGAACTCTGACCAGTGATGGGATGAGTGCTTTTATTAGATCAAAACCAATCGACGGAGGGCCTCGCGTCCGAAGTCGTTAACTTTGATGAATCTGGATAACTTTTGCCGATCGCACGGTCCAGTACCGGCGACGCATCTTTCAAATGTCTGCCTTATCAACTTTCGATGGTAGTTTCTGCGACTACCATGGTTGTCACGGGTAACGGGGAATCAGGGTTCGATTCCGGAGAGGGAGCCTGAGAAACGGCTACCACATCCAAGGAAGGCAGCAGGCGCGCAAATTACCCACTCCCGGCACGGGGAGGTAGTGACGAAAAATAACGATACGGGACTCTTACGAGGCCTCGTAATCGGAATGAGTACACTTTAAATATTTTAACGAGGAACAATTGGAGGGCAAGTCTGGTGCCAGCAGCCGCGGTAATTCCAGCTCCAATAGCGTATACTAAAATTGTTGCGGTTAAAAAGCTCGTAGTTGCATTTGTGCGCCGCGCTGTCGGTGCACCGCATCCGCGGTGATACTGACACGTCTGCGGAGCATATCGTCGGTGAGCCGGCGGTCAAACGTCGGTTCAATATCAAAATCCTATCGCGGTGCTCTTCGATGAGTGTCGAGGTGGGCCGACAATTTTACTTTGAACAAATTAGAGTGCTCAAAGCGGGCTCAAAATGCTGCTTGAATATTTCGTGCATGGAATAATAGAATATGATCTCGGTTCTATTTTGTTGGTTTTCAGAACTCCGAGGTAATGATTAATAGGGATAACTGGGGGCATTCGTATTGCGACGTTAGAGGTGAAATTCTTGGATCGTCGCAAGACGAACATCAGCGAAAGCATTTGCCAAAGGTGTTTTCATCATCAAGAACGAAAGTTAGAGGTTCGAAGGCGATTAGATACCGCCCTAGTTCTAACCGTAAATATGTCATCTAGCGATCCGCCGACGTTACTACAATGGCTCGGCGGGCAGCTTCCGGGAAACCAAAGATTTTGGACTCCGGGGGGAGTATGGTTGCAAAGCTGAAACTTAAAGGAATTGACGGAAGGGCACCACCAGGAGTGGAGCCTGCGGCTTAATTTGACTCAACACGGGAAATCTCACCAGGCCCGGACACCGGAAGGATTGACAGATTAACAGCTCTTTCTTGATTCGGTGGGTGGTGGTGCATGGCCGTTCTTAGTTGGTGGAGCGATTTGTCTGGTTAATTCCGGTAACGAACGAGACTCTAGCCTGCTAAATAGGCGTCGTCATTTAGGTGTGCGCGGCCTCGGTCGCGCAACTCACTGGCGACGTATCAAAATTCTTCTTAGAGGGACCGGCGGCTTCGAGCCGCACGAGATTGAGCAATAACAGGTCTGTGATGCCCTTAGATGTCCTGGGCCGCACGCGCGCTACACTGAAGGAATCAGCATGTTCTCCCTGGCCTAGAGGCCCGGGCAACCCGCTGAAACTCCTTCGTGCTGGGGATTGGGGTTTGCAATTATCCCCCATAAACGAGGAATTCCTAGTAAGCGCGAGTCATAAGCTCGCGTTGATTACGTCCCTGCCCTTTGTACACACCGCCCGTCGCTACTACCGATTGAATGATTTAGTGAGGTCTTCGGACCGACACGCGGTGGCTTCACGGCCGTCGGCGTTGCTGGGAAGTTGACCAAACTTGATCATTTAGAGGAAGTAAAAGTCGTAACAAGGTTTCCGTAGGGGAACCTGCGGAAGGATCATTAACGTGAACCGCAAGCCGTGTGTGAAAGCACGTCGCGCGCGTGATCGTCCAATCCAAAGACACACAGAACAGAGAGCATCGCTCTCGCGTCGCGTCCTCGCACGGTATGCAGACTGGTATCAAACCCGCACCACGAGTACCGTTGGACGCGTTCGTCAACACGTTCGTCCCTCACACTGCGGTGGGATCAATTTTTTTTTTTTTTTATTATTTAACAAAAATAATAACGATCGATCAGTTTATGTAACACGCAGCGGTGGTAACATGTTTATCACTAAACTATTACCCTGGACGGTGGATCACTTGGCTCGCGGGTCGATGAAGAACGCAGTTAACTGCGCGTCATAGTGTGAACTGCAGGACACATTTGAACATCGACATTTCGAACGCACATTGCGGTCCGTGGAGACACATCCAGGACCACTCCTGTCTGAGGGCCGGCTGTATAAAATACAAATGCCACATTGCGCCTCGTCGCGCATCTGACGGCTCCGCGTCGAGCGCTCGCCTGGTGCGGGCGCTCGGCGTCGTCCGTTCAAATATGAAACGATATCTATGCGATGCAAGACATTTGTCGAACGACGCCGTCGCGCTCTGTGCGCGTTCGCGCTCGGACGAACAAAAGGAAGCGGCGGTCGTGCGAGAGCACGCGCGCTCGCGACTCTTCGGTCGGTGAACACTTCGCTAACCAGCGAGGGTTGCGCTGCGTCGAGTCGCTTCCTCGGTCCGTGCCGCGACACGCGCGCTGCCGCAGCGCGCTTC